>JAOPSE010000129.1:3488433-3555872 GCA_029449295.1 Zea luxurians | reverse complement strand
AGATGAAGATGATCAAGATAAGGAAGATGATCAAGAAATTAGGGATCAAAGACCGCCACACCCAAGAGTCCACCAAGCAATTCAAAGAGATCACCCTGTCAAACTCCATACTTGATGACATTCATAAGGGGGTAACCACTAGATCTCGAATTGCATATTTTTGTGAACATTACTCTTTTGTGTCTTCTATTGAGCTATACAGGATAGAGGATGCACTAAGAGATCCGGATTCAGTGGTGGCAATGCAAGAGGAACTCAACAACTTCACGAGTAATGAGGTATGGCACTTAGTTCCATGTCCTAATCAAAATGTTGTAGGTACCAAGTGGGTATTTCGCAACAAGCAAGATGAGCATGGTGTGGTGACAAGAAACAAAGCTCGACTTGTGGCCAAATGGTATTCACAAGTCGAAGGTTTAGACTTTGATGAAACTTATGCACCCGTAGCTAGGCTTGAATCAATTCGCATATTACTTGCCTATGCTACTTACATGGCTTTAAGCTTTATCAAATGGCCCTATCAAGGAAGAGGTCTATATTGAGCAACCTCCCAACTTTGAAGATAGTGAGTATCCTAACCATGTGTATAAACTCTCAAAGGCGCTTTATGGGCTCAAGCAAGCCCTAAAAGCATGGTATGAATGCCTACGAGATTTTCTTATCACTAACGGCTTCAAAGTCAGAAAAGCCGATCCTATTCTCTTCACTAAAACAATTGCAAAAGACTTGTTTATATGCCAAATTATGTTGATGATATATATTTGGGTCTACTAACAAGTCCTCTTGTGAAGAGTTCAGTAGGATTATGATACAAAAATTCGAGATGTCTATGATGGGGAGTTGAAGTATTTCCTTGGATTTCAAATCAAGCAACTCCAAGAGGGCACCTTCATCAGCCAAACTAAGTACATTCAAGACATACTTAAGAAGTTTGGAATAAAGAGTGGCAAACCCATCAAGACACCCATGGGAACTAATGGGCATCTCGACCTCGACACGGGAGGTAAATCCGTAGATCAAAAGGTATATCGGTCGATGATAGGATCTTTACTCTACTTATGTGCATCTCGACCGTACATTATGCTTTCCATATGCATGTGTGCCAAGTTCCAGGCAAATCCTAAGGAAGTTCACCTTAGAACCGTGAAGAGAATCATGAGATATTAGTCTACACTCCTCAGTTTGGGCTTTGGTACCCCAAGAGATCTACCTTTGATTTAATAGGATATTCTAATGTCGATTATGCAGGGTGTAAAATTGATAGGAAGAGCACATCAAGGACTTGTCAGTTTCTGGGAAGATCCCTGGTGTCTTGGGCTTCAAAGAAAAAAATTCAGTAGCTCTCTCCACCACGAAGCCGAGTACATTACCGCAGGCCATTGTTGTGCGCAATTACTTCGGATGAGGCAAACCCTTAGGGACTATGGCTACAAGTTGAGCAAAGTCCTCTAAGAAGGCCGAGCCCACCGGCACTTAACACCATCATCAGCAGCACAAAACTATAACTTGAAAAACAACAGGGAATAAAACCCTGAGTATGGAATTACTCAGCAAGACTTACCGACTAAGAAAAGACTCTCAAGGGTATGCTGGCTAGAGGGATTCAAGGTATGGCTTATCAAGAATCAAGGACTCTGTTTTGCAAAAAGCTTACTATGAGTGGATACTTAAAATCCATTTTTACTTGTCAGGTTAAGTAAAGTTACCTGCATCTAGAGTTATTTCTACCCTAGTTCAAGCACTTGGCCTATACTGCCGTCTTTTCATCATCCCTTTAGTTCACTGGATTGCTACGTGTAGGGTAGTGACCAAGTCTTCATTTCCGCGAAGTTACGGCGATCCGAATCGATTATACTCAGCTGAGGATCTCCGATCACAAGACATATGTAGCACTTAACCCTTGCATATATCAACTCGCCACCGGGGTTCTTAAGACTAGATCAGGGTCACGCCAACCGAGAGCACAGAAACACCACCGTCTAGCCTCTTGCCACGGAGGGTACACGCTACTCTCGCAATCTCTCCACTCCCATTGCGTGTTATCTTATTCTGGTATTAGTCTACCCGAGGCAAAGCTTACCCATGACGAGGCATGCGACTAGTTAAAAGGTCCTCGATCAGCAAGCCTACATCTACAAGGTCCTTAATCGACTCAGACGGAGGCACTACACCGAGATTCCTTTCTCGTGCAAGTCAACCGCCCGGTCTCAGCTTTATTATTTTCAACCCAAAGTTTGGTACCTGGCAGAGGTACATCTTTTCTGATGTTGAACCCATCAAGGCCTTTGATAGATCCAGCATCCAGTTTTATTTTTGAAAACATTCCCACCCACTGAAGCATCACTTTTGTTTTAAAACAAAACATTTTTGTTTTTCTAGAGCAAGGCTAAGCATCAAAAATCCTTTTTGTAAAAGGGTATCAAGGAAGGGTATTCAATTTTTCCAAGGAAGGAAATGCATCAACGGTTTAGCACACAACTCCGATCACCTAATGCAGCAAACAAGGTGATAAAGATTTTAAAACAACAAGGAGGTGGTGAATGCACCGGGGCTTGCCTGAATAACACTAGGTTAGTGTTTGTTAGGCGATGTCCACTTGACGACCATTCATTGTCTTGGCACTTGATTAGGCAGGTTCGTACCTCAGCATCACCATGCGGAGTAGCCCGCACTTAGGGTCGACTTGGCTCTTCTTTCGCATTACGCGATTAATTAACATATCTGAATGAAATGCATTATGCATATGTATGCATATAAGGAGGAATATCGCAAACCTAAATAATACTTATACGACAGCGAATTAAACACCAACCCTAGAATAAGCTGACTAATTAAGCAGGGCATCGACTTCATCCATTAACCAAATTGACATAACAACCTAGAAAATCTATTTTTATTCCTAGCTTTTTATTAACTCTTTAAACTATGTATCTTAATTACTTGAATTACCGATTTATCTAAATCGATCATCACAATATACGCATGCTAAATTAATAACATTTATTGTGACCAACAATTCTATTTAATCTATTTATAGACCTAGTTGACTGGAATACGAATCAACTTACTCTTATGACATCCGACTTGAAATCACGAAATCGACGACGCCTTTTAGCTCAGCATTTCACCGAACATTGGGTGAGTGCTGCGTCGAATCGCGCTTCATCTTTATCCGCATCGAGTATTCTCCGACCGTATACTGATTTATTTTCTTCTGCGCCTAATCTTCTCGGATCTTGGCGTAGACGAGGATGACGATCGACGATGTGTTCGAGCTTTTGTCGAGCACCTAGTGAATATCACCCGGCTAGCTTCGTCTTCACCTGATTCTTGGGATTTCTTGGGGATGCACGAACGACGACGAACTTCAATTGAAGTCGGGAGCGAGCTGGTGAGGTGGGGGTTGAGCAGGGGATGATGGGTTCGACGACTCGACGGCAAATGCGAACACGCCGAAACCCTAATGGATGAGGAGTGAGTGCACGGATGGGTCGGGCTGGTACCAGAGGACAATGAACGCGTAGAGCTTCAAAATCACGCGCGCGAGATAGAAAGACGAACGACCAGAGACCTAAGCATCCGCGGTGGCAATTTGGATGAAAGCGAACTAGTAGCGACAACTCCCGGCCAGGCAACGATGCACCGGCACGAGTGTTGTGGGATATCAGCACAACAACAGCAGGCGAGCTGCAAAGCGGAAATAACGGCAGGTAAGAGCGACCAATCGGCGAGACCCAAATACCACACGATGGGCATTAGGGACAAGCGCGCGCGGTAGCGACCATGGTTGACAGCGTTGAGGGTTTTGTGACAAGGCAACGGTGGCTGACAAGCTCACAATGGCATGCACAGGGAGCTACAACCGGCGAGCAGAGAGCTCTGACGCAGGAGAACGCGCGTGCAGGAGCGAGCACGGCGAGCAGGGAGCAGTGGCTGGACAGAAAGCCAAGCGCCAGGGACGAGATCATGGCGGAGTCAGACTCGGCTAGTCGCGCGCGTCGAGAAACAGAGAAGCTGGACGCCGAGCAGAAGTTCGACGCGCGCAGGGAGAAAGACGCGTCATGGAAGATAGGGAAGAAATACCGCAGCGCGCAGGGACAAGCAGGAGCAAGGGCGCGGCGTTGGGCGTCGAGCAGAGACCGAGCAACGCCGACGAGCCGTGGGGGAGAGGAACGCGGCCATGGACGGCCAGGAGACCGCGGCGTCGGACCAGGGAGCTGGGAACGGAAGGAAGAAAATCCGGGCACACAGCGGAACTCGGTCGGGCGCGCAGGAGCTGGAGCAAAGACCACAGAAAAATCTGGCGCCATGGAGGGGCAAGCTTCGGCAGGGGAGGACGCCGAGCACAGCGCGCGCAGACAGAGAGCAGAGGAGCACGACGCGCCATGGAGGGACCTTGGGCGCGGCAAGGAAGCTCCAGGGAGCAGGGAGGGCGCACGGCTGGAGAGAGATGGGGGAAGGAGAGAGGATCAGTGCGGCACCAGGGAGCGAGCAGGGCGCTGGGGAAGGGGACACCGGGAATCCGACCAGAGAGAGAGAGAGAAGCAGCTGGGCAGCTGCAGCGAGACCTTGGCAGGGAGATGGGACGAGCTGTAGCCCGCGGCCATGGGCGAGCTCGGACGCGCGTGGGAGCTGGAGCAGGGACAATGGCGTGTGGGAGCTCCAGGGGAAGGAGGTCGAGTGAACTGGAAGGCGAGCTTGAGGAGGAGAAAAGAACAGGGAGGCAGGGACGCGCCGACGAGCTCGCAGCAGGGAGGAAGATGAGAGAGGGAGAGCGGAGAAGAAGCAGCGCGCCGTGGAGGAGAAAGGCTGGGTGGCAGGATCTTTATTGCAGGCCAAAGCGGCGCAGGGGATAACGTCGAGGAAATAAAATCCCCCCTAGTTATTGGCGTGGAGATAGGCTCCCATGGATATTTTTCCTTTTTATTTTTCTTTTCTCTTTTTTTTGTTTTTAGAAATTCACAGATATTTCTAACTCCAGATTTTAGCGAGAAATGGGTCGAATCAAATGAGATCGATAGAAATAAACTAGACATGATTTTATTTAGTGAGTACTTCGAGATTAGATGAATTTGCATCGTTAGTTATATCCAAAGTTTTGGATCGGGGCGAGACGTCGTCGGAACAAATCCGAACGGTGTGAACAACAATATTTCAGACTGTGTTCAATTTGATTTGAAATCAAATAATTTCATCCGCAGTCGACACCTGATTCCACGTCAACAGATAATTTATGTGGAGAATCGATCTCAATTATATATTCTCAGACGCAATTTTGTTGCCACAACAGCGTGCTGAAGAACGAATGGGATCATAATCTCGCGCATGATTTTTCTCGGATGATGCGCAATTTGGATTATTTTGCCCCGAACATTTTAGTCGTCGAGTTCAAATTAATTTGCCCGGGATAAAATCATCCCAGTGGGTCGAGCTTCCGAATTTGTATTCGTGCGAGCGATGAGTTTTAAATAATCACCGGACGCAACGATTTTTTGAACGACGATGTTCCGAACATCACGAAAATTTAGGAAGAGACTGGATTAATAAAAACAAAGTCGAACTCGCGACAGGCAGAACAGATGCGATATTAAAATCGCGATAGACGAAGATGATTAAATTTTAGCATTCGTTTTATCTACTGATATTACGTGTTAAAGTCCGCACTCGTGGTCGAGCAGACGATAAACACCTGGTGTGTTGCAGCTCTCCCCCCTTAAAAGAATCTCGTCTGAGATTCAGAATGAAAGACTTCTAAGAGTAGAGAAGCATGTAACCCACATCCATATCAGCGATAATCGTCATAAGACAGCTCTAAGCAAAGATGAGTGTTTCAGGATGTCGTTTCTCTAGTGGACATGTCATATATCACCTTAGGCTAATTTAGAATGTCCACCAATAGAGACAACGTCTGCCAGAGGAACACATAAGGTTATATGTGTGCAGTTTGCTTTTTCTGATGACACTATACTATCTGAGTCTGTTGGGCGAGTGGCAATTACACGATTTTACCCAAATAGAATCAGATGCAACCTCTTGAGTAAAACACATAGAAAGAGGTTTACCAACAAGTGGTCACGGTAAGTTCATAGCACACGAGACGAGTGTGAATGTCGAGCAACATCACATTTAGCTTGTGTTAGCTAGAGAATCTAAGTCCACGAAAAATGATAAAGACTCGGGAAATATCAACGAGAGATCCGTTGATGTTGACTTTGCAACCAATCCATTTTATCAAGCACTAGGCATGGCTCGATATGATCACACACGCTGGAAAAGCACGCGTGAGACGGTCAAGGCATGACTAGAGCGATAATTAGGTGGTTATTGGTCGACTTAACTCTTGTGAGTACTTTCTTAAAATAGGCTGACCCAAAGTGAGTTTTGGGAACTCGATAAAACAATCTCTAAACTCAACCTTCGTTCATGGGGCAGTTACAAATTAGTCAAAACCAACTTGTTGAACTACTTTTGATATTGAGCAAGTCCTCTCAGTACCATCAGTAAGCCAAGGTCGAGAGCTCACATTTGCAAGCAATAGGTCATGCATTTGGGTAGAAATCCATTTGGTCAGGTTGTTCATCCATTTCTTCATGCGAGATGAACAGACTTGGTTTGGGAATGCATGAATTAAATAAGAAAGCGAATGAACAAACTCCTGTTGTAACACCCCTGGTGTTACTATTACTAAAACTTGAGCATAACATCATAAGCATTGACATATCATGTGTTTGTCACACCTAGAATGCATTCACTAGGCAAAAATTTCCAACAAGTTGTATTTTGTGGATGAAACCCTAGAGTAGGGTACCCAACCCTAGATTGGGCTTAATAGAGCAAACAAGGCTTAAATAGGAGAAAACTTCAAAACTCAATTGAAATAACCATATAATGTCACCATGAATAGACATACATGGTATTTAAACCCTAGAAACCCCAAAAACTCCAAAAAGAACCCTGGAAAGCCCTAGACTTAAACCCTAGGGGGCTAAGTGCAAAATTAGTGCACTTTTGGACTAAAGTGCAAAAACCAAGGTATTAAGATACCTAAAGTCATAAATTTCACATATTTGAGGATTCCTAAGTCAAAAGTTGTGAATTGGACCTATTCGCAAAAAGTACCACTTAAGCCCTATGGAACTAAGTCTGAAATTCAGTGTAATTGGCTCAACTTTGGGGTCTTGTAACTTCCAAACCATAAGGATTTTGCCCTAGGTCAGTACATCAAATTAGTAGATCTATGTAAGGAGAGCAACTTTGCTACAGAGATTATGCTTGGGTTACATAAGAAATTTGGAGAAAATTTGACTCCATGTTGACCTGTCAGGCTGTCTTAAGTCTGAAATCAGACTAACAGTGGCCTAGAACTAGGTTTGTGAGCCATTTTGAGCAAGATCTGTTGCTCGATTGATGGTTGTTGCTATAGCAAAAGTGAACATGGATTATAGATCTATAGCTTTGATACAGATGAATTATGAGATTGTCACATAAAAATTGGAGAAAAGCTGCCTTGAATCTACTCTGTCAGACCGACTGAATACACTTCACGATGGTACAGTGATTGGATCAGGCCGCCAGCTCAGTTCCTTGCCGCCGGTGATCCACGCATCCGGATTTGCGTTGGTCGCCGTGATTCGTGCTTGGCACGCAGAGGATATCCACGGGAAGGTAAAAGATCTCCCAGGGGAATGGATTTGATCGCGAATTGGAGTTTATCACCGTGCCTGCAGCCGTCGCGACGTGGCCGGACCGCCAGCGTCGCCGTGGAAGCTCCGGTGACCCCGGTTGCGCCATGTCGTAGCTTATTACTGTGCGGTAGTAATCGTGGCTCCCTTAGGAGTGTTATCCTTGCTTTGTTGCACCGGTGAACGCCACGGTCACAGCCACCCGTATTCTTCCCTATCTCCGGCCGCCAGCACGCCGTGATCAAATTGAGAGCCACCGCCCCCGGAGCCTATAAATTAAGTGCATCATCGACTTCGTTATGTATTCAAGCAGCTAGCGCACCCACCCGCACCTCAGATCCTCCACTAGAGAGCTCCAATTTCGCATTTCCCCCAACCCACTCAAGAACACCGCTCGGTTTGCCCTCGCCGTGGCCAGCTTGCTCCAGGTTCGTTCAAGCACTCTGGTCATTTGTTCTAGCATCCTTAAGTCCTCCTCAAGCTCCTCGACCCCTCTGTTTGAACTAGACCGTCCTGGGTCACCAAGAACGCCCATGTTCATCCGTTGTCCATACGGTCATCGTGGTCAGGGCATTTCAGTGCACCATTAGTGAAATTAGTTTAGGGGAAACGATCCTTAGATCTTGAATTTGGTCTCGGCCAAAATAGGGTATCGGTCATTGAGTGAATCGCCGGTGAGAGTTCACCGGAGCGTGGCCCAGCATCGTTCGTCGTCGGGGACCTGGCGCAGTGAAGAATTAGAAGTGCAGGGAGGTTTCTGTAAAGCGTCAGTGACTTGGATGAATAGTGTTGCGACCCACTTTAGGTTATTCAAAAGGACAGGGTCTTCGGTGCAAAGTCTACACGGGCACGCGCGCGGGCGTTTTCCTTATGTCGTGGGCTGACTTGGGCCGGTTTAGGTCCAATACTATTCATAGTTTTTCTTTTTCCTTTTCTGCCAGAGCTAAAACGATTCTAGAAAATTGTAGAAAAATGATAAAATTATCAAACCAATTTTGCTAGGTCTCTAATTTCCTATAGTATTAATAAAAATAGTTTCTTGATTTTTAGTCCAAATAGGAAATTATAGAGTATTTAAAATAGCCAAAAACCTTGTTTCTGGATTTTTAGGGAATACATAATAAATCCAAAATTCACTAAATTTTTAGGATAAACTCTAAATAATATGTAGAAGCCTTGGGTAAAGTTTGATATGAATTGGACCATGTTTGATACTTAGAACCCAAAACCCTAGCCCCCTGCCCTATGAACTTCACTATTGACTCCGGAAACCCTAAGTTCTCGGAGATCCATGAAGGAAAGTTGTATTCAAGACTTTAGATAATAAACTTTATTTATCTTTGCACTCTCATGAGCATTACATGGGCATTCATTATTATGTATGGTCATATTTAGAAAACGAAGAAGAAGTAGAAGTCGAAGAAGCGAAGACTTCACCCCCACCACCTGAGGAACATCAGGCAGGCAAACTGTTTTTATTTTGATATCTGCGAAATAGAGCCTAATTCACCAGTAAAACAAGGCAAGCCCCCGTGCATTTGCCACCTCCTTGTTCTTTTAAAATCTTTCTCACTTGCTTGATGCACTAGGTGATAGGAGTTGTGTGCTAAACCAATTCCTGCATTTCCTTCCTTGAATTGATTACTTCCCCTAAATCCCTGTTTTACAAAAGGTTTTTCTTATGCTTAGCTTTGCTTTAGAAAACAAAATGTTTTGTTTTTCTCAAAAAAATGATGTGGCAAAGTGTGTGGGATGTTTTCAAAAACAAAACTTGATGATGAGTCCATCATGGCCATGATGGGTTCAACATCGGAAAAGATGTACCTCTTCCAGGTACCAAACTTTGGGTTTGAAATGATAAAACTGAGACCGCGGGTGACTTGCACGAGAAGAGAGTCTCGATGTAGTGTCTCCGTCTGTGTCGATTAAGGACTGTGTCGATGTAGGCTTGCTGACCGAGGACCCTTTAACTGGTCACATGCCTCGTCATGGGTAAGCTTTGCCTCGGGCAGACTAATACCAGAATAAGATAACACACAATGGGAGTGGAGAGATGGCGAGAGTAGCGTGTACCCTCCGTGGCAAGAGGCTGGACGGTGGTGTATCTGTGCTCTCGGTTGGCGTGAACCTGATCTGGTCTTAAGAACCCCGGTGGAGAGTTGACATATGCAAGGGTTAAGTGCTACATATGTTGTGTGATCGGAGATCCTCAGCTGAGTATATCGATTCGGATCGCCGTAACTTCGCGGATATGAAGACTTGGTCACTGCCCTATACGTAGCAATCCAGTGAAGATGAAAGGTTATTGAGAAATTGGCTAGTGCAGGTCAAGTGATTGAACTAAGGTAGAAAGAACTCTAGATGCAGGTAATCTTACTTAACCTGACAATTAAAAATGGGATTTTAAGGATCCATTATTAATAAGCATTTCTGCAAATAGAGTCATTGATTATTGATAAGCCTCACATTGACTCCCTCTAGCCAGCATACCCTTGAGAGTCTTTTCTTTAATCGGGTAAGTCATGCTGAGTAATTCTGTACTCAAGGTTTTATTCCCTGTTGTTTTAGGTGAAGAAGCAGCCAACTTTTGTTGCTTCTGTTCAAAGGTGGTACCAAAAGAAGAGAATCAGGAGTAAAGCTTCGGGAGGAAAGGATCCTCCGTTAAAAACTTTTTACTGCTTAAGTCGAGGGGATTTTGCCTCCCGTGTTTTGTAATAATAATACTCAGCACTCTTATATTTGCTTTTGGTCTGTAATATTATAACTCTTTCTTACTTTTAATATAAGGTAAGTTATTTGTACTTGCTTCCGCATTTTCTTATCTCCGATGTGTTATAATGTCTGCGTGACGGGTGAAACGCTCTTGGGAAAGGTAAAGAAAGCAGATACCGAACTTGTCAAGTGATTTAGGGGCACCTACAGGGTTGTCTGAGGTCGTGGGACAAGGACAACTATAGGTGGGCCTAATTGAAAGGGAAATGTGCCCTTGGGCCATTTTAGTATAGTTTTGGTGATTAAGTGCCCAACACGTATTGAGTGAGTAATCTTGTGCCAAATGATTGATGAAGTGCAAATCAACAAGAAGGTATGATTCTAGACTTAGTACATTGGTTTTTGTGTACTAATATATTTGTCTAAGTGCTGGAATAAGAGAAAAGAGAAGAAGAAAAGAACTTGGCTCGCAGCCAAGACTCAGCGCAGTCTGGCACCGGAGTCCGGTGGTGCACCGGACAGTGTCCGGTGCGCCAGGCCAGCCTCCGGTGAACAGGCCACTCTCGGGAACTGACGGCGGTGTACGGCTATAATTCACCGGACTGTCCGGTGGTGCACCGGACTGTCCGGTGAGCCGTCTGCGGCGAAGTCGTCGCTCTCGGGAATCGTTCAACGGCGTACGGCTATAATTCACCGGACGGTCCGGTGGGGCACCGGACTGTCCGGTGAGCCAACGGTCGACTGCGCCAACGGGTCGGCCGTGCAATCCGCGTGCGACGCGTGGCCGCGCCAACGGTCGGCAGGGGGCATCGGACTGTCCGGTGTGCACCGGACAGTGTCCGGTGTGCCAACGGCTCCAATTCTGCAACGGTCGGCTGTGCTATTTTAGGAAGGCAATCTGCACCGGACCATGAACAGTGCCTGTCCAGTGGTGCACCGAACTGTCCGGTGCGCCACCCGACAGAAGGCAAGAATTGCCTTCCCAGATTGCTTCCAACGGCTCCTAGCTGCCTTGGGGCTATAAAAGGGACCCCTAGGCGCATGGAGGAGTCACCCAAGCATTCTCTCATCATCTCTAAGCACCAATACTCCATTCTCGTGCATTCGATTCTTTGTGATAAGTGACTTGAGCTCTAGTTGAGTAGAGAACTCCCCACATTGTGTTGTGAGCTCAAGTTGTGGCTTGTGTGCATGTTTGTGTTCGTGCTTTGAGTCTTGTGTGTTGCTCTTCCCTCCCTTACTTCCGTGCTTCTTTGTGATCATCATTTGTAAGGGCGAGAGGCTCCAAAATTGTGGAGATTCCTCATGAACGGGAGAAAGTAAAAGAAAGAAAAACACCATGGTATTCAAGTTGACCATTGGATCACTTGAAAGGGGTTGAGTGCAACCCTCATCCATTGGGACGCCACAACGTGGAGTAGGCAAGTGCTGCTTGGCTGAACCACGGGATAAATCACCGTGTCTCTTGTGCTTGTGTTCTTTGTGTCCATTGTGTTTCACAAGAGCTTGGTCCGTAGCCACTTGATTCTATTGAGCTAACACTTAACCAAATTTTGTGGCTACAAGTATTCATTTTTTACAGGATCACCTATTCACCCCCTCTAGGTGCTCTCAATTGGTATTAGAGCCGTTCTCTTCATGCAAGGGACTAATCGCCTGAAGAGATGGATCCTAAGGGAAAGGATGGTGGTCAACAACAAGACAAAGGAGTCCATCGTCAACGAGCCAAGAGATGATAAGCCCTCGGACTCTGGCTCGAGTCATAAGAAGAAGGACGGGAAGAAGAAGAGGCGAATCAAGAAGATCGTCTACTACGACAGCGACGAGTCTTCTTCTTCCCCAAGAGACGACGAATACGAAGAGAAAAAGAAAACGGTTAATTCGAATTTTTCTTTTGATTATTCTCGTATTCCGTTCAATTCTAATGCTCATTTACTTTCAATTCCACTTGGGAAACCTCCGCACTTTGATGGAGAAGACTACCCATTTTGGAGTCACAAAATGCATAGTCACCTATTCTCTCTCCATCCAAGTATTTGGGAGATTGTTGAAAACGGAATGCTTTTTGATAGTATTGACAACCCCATTTTCATTAATGAGCAAATCCATAAAAATGCACAAGCTACCACTAGTTTGCTAGCATCCTTGTGCAGGGACGAGTACAATAAAGTGAGCGGCTTGGACAACGCCAAGCAAATCTGGGACACCCTCAAGATCTCTCATGAGGGAACGACGCCACCATGATCACTAAGATGGAGTTGGTGGAAGGCGAACTGGGGAGGTTCGCAATGATCAGGGGAGAGGAGCCAACGCAAACGTACAACCGGCTCAAGACCCTGGTCAACAAAATCAAGAGCTATGGAAGCACGAGATGGACCGATCACGACATCGTCTGGCTTATGCTCAGGTCCTTCACGTTCTTGATCCTCATCTTGTGAATTCAATCCGTGAGAATCCTAGGTACACAAAGATGACGCCCAAGGAAATACTCGGAAAGTTTGTAAGCGGACGTATGATGATCAAGGAGGCAAGATATGTTGATGAGGCATTGAATGGCCCAATGCCTATCTATGAGCCTCAAACCGTTGCTCTCAAAGCAACAAGCAGCAGGGAGGCGCTACCTAGCAAGGTGGCGCAAGTTGAGGCGGCCGGGCTAAACGAGGATGAAATGGCCTCATCATCAAGCGCTTCAAGACGGCGCTAAAAGGACACAAGGAGCATCCAACAGAAGCAAGACAAAGGGAAAGCGCTCCTGCTTCAAGTGTGGTAAGACTGGTCACTTTACTGCTAACTGTCCCGATAATGATAGTGACCAGGGACAAGAAAAGAGCGGGAAGAGGGAGAAAAAGAAGTCCTACAAGAAGGCGAAGGGCGAGGCGCACCTTGGCAAGGAGTGGGATTCGAACTGCTCTTCGTCTGACTCCGACGACGAAGGGCTCGCCGCCTCGGCCTTCAACAAGTCGTCTCTCTTCCCCAACGAGTGCCACACCTGCCTCATGGCAAAGGAGAAAAAGGTAAACGCTCGAGATACCCCTACATATGCTTCTTCAAGTGATGATGAATCTAGTGATGATGAAGTAGACTACACAAGTTTATTCAAAGTTTAGATAGAACTAAAATTGATAAGATCAATGAATTGATTGATGCCTTAAATGAGAAGAATAGATTGTTAGAGAAGCAAGAAGATATTTTATATGAAGAGCATGACAAATTCATTAGTGTGCAAAAATCTCTTGCTTTAGAAGTAAAAAGGAATGAGATGCTTTCCTCCGAATTATCTACTTGTCATGAAACTGTGTCTAGCTTAAGAAGTATTAATGATGATTTAAATGCTAAGCTAGAAGTTGTTAATACATCTAGTTCTTGTGTAGAGCATGTTTTTATATGTAATAGATGTAAGGATTTTGATGTTGATGCATGTGTTGAGCACCTTACCTCCATTATAAAATTAAATGGTGAAGTGGCTAGTCTTAATGCCCAACTTAAGACTAGCAAAAATGACTTTGATAAACTAAAATTTGCAAGGGATGCCTACACTGTTGGTAGACACCCCTCTATTAAGGATGGGCTTGGCTTTCGAAGGGAAGCCAAGAACTTAACAAGTCAAAGGGCTTCCATTTCCGCCAAGGAGAAAGGGAAGGCCCCTATGGCTAATAGTACTCAACAGAATTATGCTTTCATCTATAGTGATAGAAGGTTTTCTAGAAATGCTCATAGGAATTATGCTTATGATTCACATGCCATGATTGCATCAAGTTCTTCTTTTGTGCATGGTAGAAATATGCCTAGGAAAAATGTTGCTCATGTGCCTAGGAAAGTTTGTAATGAACCTTCTACAATTTACCATGCTTTCAATACTTATTTTGCAATTTGTCGTAAGAATAAGAAAGTGATTGCTAGGAAGTTGGGGGCCAAATGCAAAGGAGACAAGACTTGCATTTGGGTCCCAAAGACTATTATAACTAACCTTGTAGGACCCAACAAGAGTTGGGTACCTAAAACCCAAGCCTAATTTGCCTTGCAGGTTTATGCATCCGGGGGCTCAAGCTAGATTATCGACAGCGGATGCACAAACCACATGACGGGGGAGAAGAAGATGTTCACCTCCTACGTCAAGAACAAGGATTCCCAAGATACAATCATATTTGGAGATGGGAATCAAGGCAAGGTCAAAGGGGGAGAAGAAGATGTTCACCTCCTACGTCAAGAACAAGGATTCCCAAGATACAATCATATTTGGAGATGGGAATCAAGGCAAGGTCAAAGGCTTAGGCAAGATAGCTATCACTAATGAGCACTCTATCTTTAATGTATTTCTAGTAGAGTCGCTAGTCTATAATCTGTTGTCTGTTAGTCAATTGTGCCACATGGGTTATAATTGTCTTTTTACAAATGTAGATGTGTCTGTCTTTAGAAGGAGTGATGGTTCACTAGCTTTTAAGGGTGTACTAGATGGCAAACTCTTTAGTGGATTTTTCGAAGGAGGAGGCCGATCTAGATGCATGCTTAATTGCTAAGACTAGCATGGGCTGGCTGTGGCATCGCCGTCTAGCACATGTTGGGATGAAGAACCTTCACAAACTTCTAAAGGGAGAACATGTGTTAGGTCTAACAAATGTGTTTTTTTGAAAAAGATAGACCTTGTGCAGCTTGTCAAGCAGGCAAACAGGTGGGAAGTGCTCATCACAGCAAGAATGTGATGACCACATCAAGACCTTTGGAGCTACTTCACATGGACCCCTTCGGACCCGTCGCCTACCTCAGCATAGGGGAAGTATTGTAACATCCACTTTGTAATTGCTAGATAAAATACCAATAGAGAAAACAATTTCTCTCTTTTTGTGAGTTGATCTTATCACATCATATGTGAACACCATATTAAAAAATAAATAAATAATTAATAAAAGACTTACCATAAAAATGTGCATCATGCTGGTCCTTTATTTTGTGTGCATGTTGTGGTAATATAAAAGTAATGTGATAAGAAATATATTAAGCTACCAAGGGGAAAATTTTGAAATAAAAGAAAGTATAGAAGTTAAAAAAAAGGGGAGAAGATAAAAAACAATGTATATATGAATACATCTCCAAATGGATACTGTACATGACATAATATAAAATTGAGGATAAATTTTCCACAAGAATGGAAATTTAAATTTGAAGGGAGTTTGAATTTGAAATGGAGAAAGAAAATAGAAAATAAAATGGAAAAAAAGATTAAAACCATACTTGGGCTCGCTGCACCAATTTCGGCCCAGCCTGGAATTGCCTCCGCGCGGCCCACGAAACCACTCATCGCGCGCTCGCGCTTCACCTGGTGCCGACAACACGGGCCCACTTGTCATTTGCTCCGCCTCGTGCCCTCCTACGCTGTTTCACTGGCACGCGGGCCTTGCTTGTCAGGTCGTCTTCCCCCCCCTCGCAACGGAAAGTCCCGAGCATGGCGGAGCGCGTGAACGGCAGACGCGACGCTGGCGCTAGTTTTGCGCGCACGAACCGATTGACCATGCCAGGAGATAAAGCACCAGCCGCCCTTGCCTTCCCCGTTCCATAGCTTCCCTAGGTTCGCAATCGCCTTAATTTCCAGAGCCACCATATCACCGAGTGACGGAACGTGCGGCGCCGCCGTGCCCTCCCGTCCATTCACCGCCGTTTGAAGCTGTTGGAGGGGTCGGGGGTCTACACCGAGCTAGTGCGAGGCCGTCCGTGGCGTTTGCGGGAGGAATCATCGACCGAGCGCCCCTTAATTGCTCGCCGGAGAGGGCGGTGCGCCGCCAAATCGCCTGGACTCGTGGCTAGCTCAACTGTGCGCGCGATCCCTCGATAAGAAGATCTTGCCAAGCTCACTAGGTCCCTAGCTACGCGTTGCACCTCTCGATTCGAAGTTTGGGCCGTTGTCGCGTAGATTTGGTGGTCGCCAGTAATGGCGCCGCCGTAGGGGGGAGGCAGCTTCTGATTTCGGCAGATGGCTCCTAATGGTGAGGATCAACTCTCCCTTGTTGTTCGTATAATCAAGAACTACGTTTAGCACGTCTTGGATTGGGGTGGGAGCACCAGGATGGCCATCGGGTGCTACTCCGGTGATGCGCCGCCGCGTAGATCGCGCGGTGCCACCGTCTGAGACCGCGGGAGAAGACAAAATCTGGACCGTGGATTTCTAGATCCGTGATCACGATTAGATGAGGACGCCAGGTGTTTGCAGTCGTAGGATATGTGATGGGCGGCTGAGATCAATTGGCGCATAGCGTTTTGTCGTATTGAACTGGGACCGTCCGATCGGGATCGGATGGCGGTCATCGCTCTGGGCTTCATTAAACCAGGGGCGTCGGATCTGGATCCAGCGGATCGCGCAGCGTACCGGTTCGCCGCGATCCAGACCTAATCTCGAGCGTCCAAGTTCAATCGTGCGGCCCATATTAGATCATACCCTTTCGGCTTGCACTTTTGCCAAAGAAACCCCGCACTTTACACGAATTAACCCGCCGTCCACTCTGATTGTTTTCTGAGTCTTAGGTTCTTTTACGCCATAGCCCCTGCGCTTTACATTTTGACGCCTAGTCCAGGAATCAATAAAATCAGAGAAAATCCATTCTAAATTCATTTTTAATACAAAAATAATGGTAGGAACTTGTAAAATTCATATAAAATTCATATGAACTCCAATTTGGACCATTCCAGTTCCTATAATTTTGTAATAGTATTCTCTATTAAATAGTACCACTGTTTTGACATGAACTCAGTTAGAAAATTAATTTCTCATCTAATCCTATTTTAATCACATTAAACTTTAGGAAATTCATAGCTTGAATTATATAACTCCAAAATTAATGATTCCAGTTCCTGTGATCTTATTTTAATGTCTAGTTTATTACTGTATATTCTATTTGCATGTTTGATGTGATGTTAATTTATGCTATGCCATGTATGTATTGTATTGATGCGAGTAGACGAGCAACCCACTGTGGAACCTGAGCTTCAACAAGTTGAAGTAGCTGAGCAGGAGCTCATTGAAGGCAAGTTGTGCCCTTGATCACTTCTTACCCATTCATGTTCTTATTATTCATAATGATCTGCATAGGTTAAATTTTGATGGGACCCAATAGGATACCCTAGATTTGACTATCTTTATACCTTGTTTCACCACTGGTTTTACTACTAAAGTTTTGGGTAGTTCATGCTTGCTTTATGTGGATTGGGTATAGAGATAATCATCACTCATTTTTATACTTGTTATTATCTGTCATTATTTTATGTTCATGATAAGGTCATTATGTTAATGGGAACATGGAGAACCACCCGGGAAAACAGTGCTACCACAAGGGTTTAATGGGACGCCCTTGGCTGATTAATTAGGAAAGCTAGTGGAGGGCTACCTTACCCGAAAGGGGCAAGGGCAGTAGGGGAGTGGTCAGTGTAGGGAGGTCCTTGGGTTGATTTTGTTGCGATGGCGGTCAGACAAGAACCCTGCACTGGAGCTTCCTATAAACTGTAGCGGGTAGTCTGAAGCTAGTGGAACTTTGTAAAGGCCTCGTAGTGGTACCCTGCCTCGCTTCCTTGGTAGAGGTGTATGGAGTCTGATCAACTCCGTGGAAAATGGGTAACACGACTTGTGGGTAAAGATGCGCAACCTCTGCAGAGTGTAAAACTGGTATACTAGCCGTGCTCACGGTCATGAGCGGCTCGGACACTCACATGATTAAATTATGGAACTTAAACTTAACCTGTCATTTCATTGCATTTGGGATTATTTTATTATTACTTTATTTATTATTACTATGGTTTGGTATTCACTTACACTTAGTAACTGCTAATAAAATTTTGACCAACTTATAAAAGCAATGCTCAGCTTCAGCCTTTATTTCATTGATCAGCCTTACACTACATGAACTCCCACCTTTGGTGAGTTCATGCCACATTATTCCCCACGACTTGTTGAGCTATGAACGTATGTGAGCTCACTCTTGCTGTCCCACACCCCCCCACAGGAGCAGAGCAGGTGGTCGAAGAGGAGCCGCCTAACACTGAGGAGTTCGATCTGATCTAGGTGGCGTTTCTCAGTCGACATTGGCGCCGACGATCCCTAGTTCGTTTTACATTTATCTTTATTTTGTAATAAGTCTTCCGCTATGTAATAAATACTCTGATGGTTTATGACATTTATCTCTATACACTCTGTTATATATATGTTGTCTTCTTTGGCGCATGTATGAGATGCACCCGGCTTTGTTCTTTTAAAACCGGGTGTTACAGAAGTGGTATCAGAGGAAATGTTGACTGTAGGACGAGACCTAGATAGAAATGGACAAAACCCTTACTACTTATCTTATTCTGATTCATTCTACACTTACCTTACTCTGATTCTCTCTATACTTATCTTAATCTCGTCTCATCTTCTACTGTTCTACTCTGATCATTCTTATCTTCTCTATTCTAAGACAAGATGGATTTCAAACTTTGGAATCCCTACCCTTATGACACTTTTAAGAGATAGGAAGCCTAAGACAAAATTAAAACTATTTTCTTAAAAAAATGTTGGTTGATTGTGCTGATGCTAAATGTCTGATTTGCTTCTTTGATTGATTGAATTAGTATAGATGGACATCTTAGCATGTACCAACATAAGGTATTGAATTAGCTATAGTAGGTGAAATATTAATCTGCTTAGCTAATAAATCCCCCAAAGTAACATGATTGTAATTACTGCCTTGTCTACTGCTTTTTCTTACCATATGTATCTAACTCAGATGGTCAATACCAGGAGGGGTGGTGGAATTGATTTGCCTCCTAATCGACACACTCGAAGGATATATAGACAACCTCAGCCACAGCCAGCAGAGATGAATCCTCCTAATCCTCCACCAGGCGGAGTTGACCCACTGGTTGCTGCTCAGATGGCGGTGATGCAGCAAATGGCAGACACTATGGCTGATATGCGTGCCCAGATGCAGCAAGAACGCCAAGAGATGCGTCAGGAAAGAGAAGATATACGCCAGGAGCTGCGCCAGGAGAGAGATGAGATACGCCAAGAAAGGAGGGCGCAACAACAGCAGCTACAACAGCAACTCCAACAACAGCAACAACAGCAGCAAGTGCCATTGCCTCCACCACCACCACCAGTTCCACCTCGTGATAAGCACGGGCGTTTATGAGTCACAAGCCACCAACCTTCGCCAGCTCGCAGATCCACTTGATGCAGACGATTGGTTGAAGTCAATTGAGAAGATGCTGAATATTGCACAATGCACTGATCGGGAGAAGGTCTTATATGCTTCTGGACGTCTGACTGGTCCTGCTGCTGACTGGTGGGATTCTTATACTGCTGCCCATGATGCTGCAGATACTATTACTTGGGCAGAGTTCAGTACACAGTTCAGGAACTACCATATTCCAGCTGGGATGATAAAGATCAAGAAGAAGGAGTTTCTAGCATTGAAGCAAGGCAATATGTCAGTCAGCGAGTACAGAGACAAATTTATTCAGCTGTCAAGGTATGCTCGAGGAAGTTGCTGAGGATGAAAGGAAGCAGGAGCATTTCATTGAAGGACTTAATGGACCCTTGCAGTATGCACTGGTTGCACACACCTTTCCATCCTTTCAGAGGCTACTGGATAAGGCTCTTGCTATTGAACACAAGCGTGTTCAACTGGGTGATTTGAAGAGAAAGGCTATCTCGCAAGGACAGGGTAGCAGCAGTGTTCGTCCTCGCTACAGTTCACCGCAGGGTACACCGACTCGACCAGGAGGACCGCGCCCAGTTCAGCAATCACCACTGAGGACTCCACCTCCTCGACAGGCTACTCCCACGGGCCCCGACGAAGTTTGCAGGACAGAGTCCGAGCACTCAATGTTTCAAGTGTGGTAAGATTGGTCATTATGCAAATGTCTGCCCACAGAGGATTGCTACTACTCCAGCTCAGAACAAGTAACAGACCCCTGGCAAGGGATATTCTATAGCCAGGGTGAATCAAGTCAGTGTTGATGATACTCCTGATGGTGGTGACCTCGTAATTGGTATGTTTTATGTTAATGCAATTCCTGCAACCATATTATTTGATTCTGGTGCTACACATTCATTCATGTCTGCTAGATATGCCAACACAAATGAAATACCACTGCTAAATATGAGAAAACCCCTGATAGTAATTACACCTAAAGGGCCTGTTGAGGCGAATCAAATGACACGTAGATTGACATTAACCATTATGGGTAGAGAATTTGGAGCTACTGCTATAATATTAGAGTCAAGCAGTATAGATCTGATCCTTGGTATGTCATGGCTAAGAAAGGCAAAGGCCGTTATAGCATGTGGTAGAGGTACCATAGAACTCACTACCACTAAAGGAGAAAGATTTCAAGTTAATATTGCAGTAACCTCCTCATCCATGCGTGCAATGTTCTTTATGCCTGAGGAGTTTGTTGGTGACAACATCCGGGTGGTTAGAGATTTTCCGGATGTCTTTCCAGAGGAGTTACCAGGGATGCCACCTGATAGAGAAGTTGAGTTTGTTATTGATCTCTTACCTGGAACCGCCCCTATTTCTAAACGGCCATATAGAATGTCCGTAGAGGAGTTGAAGGAACTGAAGAAGCAGTTAACGGAGTTACAAGAGGCTGGTTACATTCGTCCAAGTTCCTCACCTTGGGGAGCACCGGTGTTATTTGTGCAGAAGAAGGATGGATCGCAACGGATGTGTGGATTATAGATCTCTTAATGATGTTACGGTGAAGAACAAGTATCCGTTGCCCCGTATTGAGGATTTATTTGATCAGATGCGAGGTGCTAGAGTATTCTCGAAGATTGATCTCCGATCCGGTTACCATCAGATGAGGATTAGACCATCGGATATTCCCAAGACGGCTTTCTCGACTCGATATGGATTATATGAGTTTACTGTTATGTCATTTGGATTAACCAATGCACCGACTTATTTCATGAATTTGATGAACAAAGTGTTTATGGAGTATTTGGACAGATTCGTCGTGGTATTCATCGACGATATTCTTATCTATTCTAAGAATGAAAGTGATCATGAACAACATCTAAGGTTGGTGCTACAGAAGCTACGAGATAATCAACTCTACGCTAAGTTCAGCAAGTGCGAGAGTGGTGCCATTCCTTGGTCATATTATTTCTAATGGAGGAATAGCAGTGGATCCTGCTAAAGTGAAGGAGATAATGGAGTGGAGAGTGCCCACTACAGTTACGGAGATTCGGAGTTTCTTGGGACTCGCAGGATATTATCGGAGATTTATTGAAGGGTTCTCTAAGATTGCCAAGCCTATGACCTCGCTTTTGGAGAAAGGAAGAGAATTCAAGTGGGATGAGAAATGCCAAGAAAGCTTTGATCAGTTGAAGGAGAGATTGATGTCACCTCCAGTATTGATTATGCCAGATCTGCAGAAGGGATTTGACATTTACTGTGATGCATGTGGCCAAGGACTTGGATGTGTGCTTATGCAAGATGGACATGTGATTGCCTATGCATCTCGTCAGTTGAGGAAGCATGAACTGAACTACCCCACTCATGACTTGGAACTAGCTGCCGTTGTGCATGCACTTAAGATTTGGAGAGACTACATTATGGGAACTAAGTGTCAAGTGTACGGATCACAAGAGTTTGAAGTATATATTTACTCAGAAGGATCTCAACCTTAGGCAACGCGTTGGTTGGAGCTTATTAAGGATTATGATTTGGAGATTCATTATCACCCAGGCAAGGCGAATTTGGTTGCAGATGCCTTGAGTCGGAAGGAGCATGTTCACTCCGCTTTCGTTGTCCAGCTACCTGATGAATTAGCAAAAGACTTTGAGAGGCTCAACCTGGGAATTGTTACACATACGGAAGGAGTGACTATTGAATTGGAACCTACCTTGGAGCAAGAAATTCGTAAAGGTCAGGTTGGTGATGCCAAAATCCAGGAGATCAAGGATCTGATAACAGAGGGTAGAGGCCCGGAGTTCACAGAGGAGCAAGGCACGATATGGTTCAAGAATCGGATCTGTGTTCCCGATATTGATAGTCTTCGGGAAACCATATTGAAGGAGGCACATGATTCAGTTTATTCTATCCACCCTGGGAGCACTAAGATGTATCAAGACTTGAAGCGAAAGTATTGGTGGTATGGACTGAAAAGAGATGTGGCTGCTCATGTGGCTAAGTGATGTATGTCAAAGAGTTAAGGCTGAACATCAAAGACCTGCTGGATTATTGCACCCATTGAAGATACCTGAGTGGAAATGGGAAGAAATTGGTATGGATTTTATTGTTGGACTACCCGCACTCCAGCAGGATATGACTCTATTTGGGTAATTGTGGACAGATTGACAAAGGTGGCTCATTTCATACCAGTGAGGACTAATTACACGGGAGCCAAGCTAGCAGAATTGTATATGTCTCGGATAGTTTGTCTACATGGAGTGCCTAAGAAGATCGTGTCTGATCGAGGATCGCAGTTTACTTCTCGATTTTGGAAGAAGTTACATGAGAGCTTGGATACAAAGTTGAATTTTAGCTCAGCCTACCATCCCCAGACTGATGGACAGACAGAGAGGACTAATCAAGTACTGGAGGATATGTTAAGAGCTTGTGCTCTTAAACATGGTGGCAGCTGGGAGAAGAGCTTACCATATGCTGAGTTTTCTTATAATAATAGCTACCAGGCCAGTTTGAAGATGTCACCGTTTGAGGCTCTATATGGCAGAAAGTGCAGGACCCCTCTATATTGGGATCAGACTGGAGAAAGACAGTTCTTCGGGCCTGAATTGATTCAAGAGGCAGAAGAGCAAGTTCGAATGATAAGAGAAAATTTGAGAATTGCACAATCAAGGCAAAAGAGTTATGCTGATAATAGGAGAAGATTACTGGAGTTTAAGGAGGGTGATCATGTCTATTTGAAGGTGTCACCACTTCGTGGTATGAGGAGATTTAAAGTTAAAGGGAAGTTGTCCCCTCGCTTCATTGGACCTTTCTTGATCTTAAAGCGAGTGGGTGAAGTTGCATATCAACTGGAGTTACCCGATCATCTGTCAAATGTACATGATGTATTTCATGTATCTCAGCTAAAGAAGTGCCTCAGGGTACCTGAGGAGCAACTACCAATGGAAGACCTTAGTGTGCAAGATGATCTGACTTATGCTGAGTATCCCATCAAGATTCTGGACACTTTGACTCGAGTTACAAGAACAAGGTGATAAAGATGTGCAAAGTACAATGGAGTCACCATGGTGAAGATGAAGCCACTTGGGAAAGAGAAGAGGAGCTTCGTATAGATTTCCCCATCTTTTCCCTAGTCCTTCCTAAATCTCGAGGACGAGATTATTTTTAAGGGGGGTAGGATTTGTAACATCCACTTTGTAATTGCTAGATAAAATACCAATAGAGAAAACAATTTCTCTCTTTTTGTGAGTTGATCTTATCACATCATCATATGTGAACACCATATTAAAAAAATAAATAAATAATTAATAAAAGACTTACCATAAAAATGTGCATCATGCTGGTCCTTTATTTTGTGTGCATGTTGTGGTAATATAAAAGTAATGTGATAAGAAATATATTAAGCTACCAAGGGGAAAATTTTGAATATAAAAGAAAGTATAGAAGTTAAAAAAAGGGGGAGAAGATAAAAACAATGTATATATGAATACATCTCCAAATGGATACTGTACATGACATAATATAAAATTGAGGATAAATTTTCCACAAGAATGGAAATTTAAATTTGAAGGGAGTTTGAATTTGAAATGGAGAAAAGAAAATAGAAAATAAAATGGAAAAAAAGATTAAAACCATACTTGGGCTCGCTGCACCAATTTCGGCCCAGCCTGGAATTGCCTCCGCGCGGCCCACGAAACCACTCATCGCGCGCTCGCGCTTCACCTGGTGCCGACAACACGGGCCCACTTGTCATTTGCTCCGCCTCGTGCCCTCCTACGCTGTTTCACTGGCACGCGGGCCCTTGCTTGTCAGGTCGTCTTCCCCCCCTCGCAACGGAAAGTCCCGAGCATGGCGGAGCGCGTGAACGGCAGACGCGACGCTGGCGCTAGTTTTGCGCGCACGAACCGATTGACCGTGCCAGGAGATAAACCAGCCGCCCTTGCCTTCCCCCGTTCCATAGCTTCCCTAGGTTCGCAATCGCCTTAATTTCCAGAGCCACCATATCACCGAGTGACGGAACGTGCGGCGCCGCCGTGCCCTCCCGTCCATTCACCGCCGTTTGAAGCTGTTGGAGGGGTCGGGGGTCTACACCGAGCTAGTGCGAGGCCGTCCGTGGCGTTTGCGGGAGGAATCATCGACCGAGCGCCCCTTAATTGCTCGCCGGAGAGGGCGGTGCGCCGCCAAATCGCCTGGACTCGTGGCTAGCTCAACTGTGCGCGCGATCCCTCGGTAAGAAGATCTTGCCAAGCTCACTAGGTCCCTAGCTACGCGTTGCACCTCTCGATTCGAAGTTTGGGCCGTTGTCGCGTAGATTTGGTGGTCGCCAGTAATGGCGCCGCCGTAGGGGGGAGGCAGCTTCTGATTTCGGCAGATGGCTCCTAATGGTGAGGATCAACTCTCCCTTGTTGTTCGTATAATCAAGAACTACGTTTAGCACGTCTTGGATTGGGGTGGGAGCACCAGGATGGCCATCGGGTGCTACTCCGGTGATGCGCCGCCGCGTAGATCGCGCGGTGCCACCGTCTGAGACCGCGGGAGAAGACAAAATCTGGACCGTGGATTTCTAGATCCGTGATCACGATTAGATGAGGACGCCAGGTGTTTGCAGTCGTAGGATATGTGATGGGCGGCTGAGATCAATTGGCGCATAGCGTTTTGTCGTATTGAACTGGGACCGTCCGATCGGGATCGGATGGCGGTCATCGCTCTGGGCTTCATTAAACCAGGGGCGTCGGATCTGGATCCAGGATCGCGCAGCGTACCGGTTCGCCGCGATCCAGACCTAATCTCGAGCGTCCAAGTTCAATCGTGCGGCCCATATTAGATCATACCCTTTCGGCTTGCACTTTTGCCAAAGAAACCCCGCACTTTACACGAATTAACCCGCCGTCCACTCTGATTGTTTTCTGAGTCTTAGGTTCTTTTACGCCATAGCCCCTGCGCTTTACAGATTTTGACGCCTAGTCCAAGAATCAATAAAATCAGAGAAAATCCATTCTAAATTCATTTTTAATACAAAAATAATGGTAGGAACTTGTAAAATTCATATGAACTCCAATTTGGACCATTCCAGTTCCTATAATTTTGTAATAGTATTCTCTATTAAATAGTACCACTGTTTTGACATGAACTCAGTTAGAAAATTAATTTCTCATCTAATCCTATTTTAATCACATTAAACTTTAGGAAATTCATAGCTTGAATTATATAACTCCAAAATTAATGATTCCAGTTCCTGTGATCTTATTTTAATGTCTAGTTTATTACTGTATATTCTATTTGCATGTTTGATGTGATGTTAATTTATGCTATGCCATGTATGTATTGTATTGATGCGAGTAGACGAGCAACCCACTGTGGAACCTGAGCTTCAACAAGTTGAAGTAGCTGAGCAGGAGCTCATTGAAGGCAAGTTGTGCCCTTGATCACTTCTTTTACCCATTCATGTTCTTATTATTCATAATGATCTGCATAGGTTAAATTTTGATGGGACCCAATAGGATACCCTAGATTTGACTATCTTTATACCTTGTTTCACCACTGGTTTTACTACTAAAGTTTTGGGTAGTTCATGCTATTGCTTTATGTGGATTGGGTATAGAGATAATCATCACTCATTTTTATACTTGTTATTATCTGTCATTATTTTATGTTCATGATAAGGTCATTATGTTAATGGGAACATGGAGAACCACCCGGGAAAACAGTGCTACCACAAGGGTTTAATGGGACGCCCTTGGCTGATTAATTAGGAAAGCTAGTGGAGGGCTACCTTACCCGAAAGGGGCAAGGGCAGTAGGGGAGTGGTCAGTGTAGGAGGTCCTTGGGTTGATTTTGCTGCGATGGCGGTCAGACAAGAACCCTGCACTGGAGCTTCCTATAAACTGTAGCGGGTAGTCTGAAGCTAGTGGAACTTTGTAAAGGCCTCGTAGTGGTACCCTGCCTCGCTTCCTTGGTAGAGGTGTATGGAGTCTGATCAACTCCGTGGCAAATGGGTAACACGACTTGTGGGTAAAGATGCGCAACCTCTGCAGAGTGTAAAACTGGTATACTAGCCGTGCTCACGGTCATGAGCGGCTCGGACACTCACATGATTAAATTATGGAACTTAAACTTAACCTGTCATTTCATTGCATTTGGGATTATTTTATTATTACTTTTATTTATTATTACTATGGTTTGGTATTCACTTACACTTAGTAACTGCTAATAAAATTTTGACCAACTTATAAAAGCAATGCTCAGCTTCAGCCTTTATTTCATTGATCAGCCTTACACTACATGAACTCCCACCTTTGGTGAGTTCATGCCACATTATTCCCCACGACTTGTTGAGCTATGAACGTATGTGAGCTCACTCTTGCTGTCCCACACCCCCCCCACAGGAGCAGAGCAGGTGGTCGAAGAGGAGCCGCCTAACACTGAGGAGTTCGATCTGATCTAGGTGGCGTTTCTCAGTCGACATTGGCGCCGACGATCCCTAGTTCGTTTTACATTTATCTTTATTTTGTAATAAGTCTTCCGCTATGTAATAAATACTCTGATGGTTTATGACATTTATCTCTATACACTCTGTTATTATATATGTGTCTTCTTTGGCGCATGTATGAGATGCACCCGGCTTTGTCTTTTAAAACCGGGTGTTACAAGTATGGTCTTGTTGTTGATGATGATTTTTCCCGCTTCACTTGGGTATTCTTTTTGCAGGATAAATCAGAAACCCAAGGGACCCTCAAGCGCTTTCTAAGGCGAGCTCAAAACGAGTTTGAACTCAAAGTGAAAAAGATTAGAAGCGACAACGGGTCCGAATTCAAGAACCTTCAAGTGGAGGAGTTTCTTGAGGAGGAAGGAGTCAAGCACGAGTTCTCCGCTCCCTACACACCACAGCAAAACGGTGTGGTAGAGAGGAAGAACAGGACACTTATAGACATGGCGAGGACGATGCTTGGAGAATTCAAGACGCCCGAGCGGTTTTGGTCGGAAGCTATGAACACAGCTTGCCACGCCATAAACCGGGTCTACCTTCATCGACTCCTCAAGAAGACGTCGTATGAACTTCTAACCGGTAACAAACCCAACGTCTCATATTTTTGTTTTTGGGAGTAAATGCTACATTCTTGTGAAGAAAGGTAGGAATTCCAAATTTGCTCCCAAAGCTGTAGAAGGGTTTTTGTTAGGTTATGACTCAAATACAAAGGCGTATAGAGTCTTCAACAAATCTTCGGGTTTGGTTGAAGTCTCTAGTGACGTTGTATTTGATGAAACTAATGGCTCTCCAAGAGAGCAAGTTGATTGATGATGTAGATGAAGATGATGTTCCAACGGACGCAATTCGCACCATGGCAATTGGAGATGTGCGACCATAGGAACACCAAGAGCAAGATCAACCTTCTTCCTCAACCATGGTGCATCCCCCAACTCAAGATGATGAACAGGTACATCAAGAAGAGGCATGTGATAAAGGAGGAGCACAAGATGTCCAAGATAAGAAGGAAGAAGCACCACGGGCCCCTCCAACTCAAGTTCGAGCGACGATTCAAAGGAATAATCCCGTCGACCAGATATTGGGTGATATAAGCAAGGGAGTAACCACTCGCTCTAGATTAGCTAATTTTTGTGAGCATTACTCTTTGTCTCTTCTATTGAGCCTTTCTGGGTAGAAGAGGCCTTGCTAGATCCGGACTGGGTGTTGGCGATGTAGGAAGAGCTCAACAACTTCAAGCGAAATGAAGTTTGGACACTGGTGCCACGTCCCAAGCAAAACGTTGTGGGAACCAAGTGGGTGTTCCGCAACAAACAGGACGAGCACGGGGTGGTGACAAGGAACAAGGCTCGACTTGTGGCAAAAGGTTATGCCCAAATCGCAGGTTTGGACTTTGAGGAGACTTTTGCTCCTGTGGCTAGGCTAGAGTCAATTTGCATTTTGTTAGCCTATGTCGCTCACCATTCTTTCAGGTTGTTCCAAATGGACGTGAAGAGCGCTTTCCTCAACGGGCCAATCAAGTAGGAGGTGTACGTGGAGCAACCCCCTGGCTTTGAGGATGAACGGTACCCTGACCACGTGTGTAAGCTCTCTAAGGCGCTCTATGGACTTAAGCAAGCCCAAGAGCATGGTATGAATGCCTTAGAGATTTTCTGATTGCTAATGCTTTCAAGGTTGGGAAAGTCGATCCAACTCTTTTCACTAAGACTTGTGATGGTGACCTATTTGTATGCCAAATTTATGTCGATGACATAATATTTGGTTCTACTAACCAAAAGTCTTGTGAAGAGTTTAGCAGGGTGATGACTCAGAAATTCGAGATGTCGATGATGGGCGAGTTGAACTACTTCCTTGGATTCCAAGTGAAGCAACTCAAGGACGGCACCTTCATCTCTCAAATGAAGTATACGCAAGACTTGCTCAAGCGGTTTGGGATGAAGGACGCCAAGCCCGCAAAGACTCCAATGGGAACCGACGGACATGTCGACCTCAACAAAGAAGGTAAGTCCGTTGATCAAAAGGCATACCGGTCTATGATAGGGTCTTTACTTTATTTATGTGCTAGTAGACCGGATATTATGCTTAGCGTATGCATGTGTGCTAGATTTCAATCCGACCCAAGGGAGTGTCACCTTGTGGCCGTTAAGCGAATTCTTAGATATTTAGTTGCTACGCCTTGCTTCGGGATCTGGTATCCAAAGGGGTCTACCTTTGATTTGATTGGATACTCAGACTCCGACTATGCTGGATGTAAGGTTGATAGGAAGAGTACATCCGGGATGTGCCAATTTCTAGGAAGGTCCCTGGTATCTTGGAGTTCTAAGAAACAAACTTCTGTTACCCTATCCACCGCTGAGGCCGAGTATGTTGCCGCAGGACAGTGTTGCGCGCAACTACTTGGATGAGGCAAACCCTCCGGGACTTCGGCTACAATCTGAGCAAAGTCCCACTCCTATGTGACAATGAGAGTGCAATCCGCATGGCGGACAATCCTATTGAACACAGCCGCACAAAGCACATAGACATCCGACATCACTTTTTGAGAGACCACTAGCAAAAGGGAGATATCGAAGTGTTTTATGTTAGCACCGAGAACCAGCTAGCCGATATCTTTACCAAGCCTTTAGATGAGAAGACATTTTGCAGGCTGCGTAGTGAGCTAAATGTCTTAGATTCGCGTAACCTGGATTGATCTAGAGCATACATGTGTTTTATGCCTTTGATCATGTTCTTTTATGCATATTATTGCTTATTTGTGGTGCTCAAGTTGTGCAAGGATACCCGGACCTCACAAGTCCATGTGTGAGTGATGCACATATTTAGGGGGAGAAATGCTATAACTTGACCCTTTGAGACTAACCGTGTGCTTGAGTTTACTTAATTTAGTCTCAAAGGTGGATTGAAAGGGAAAAGGTGAACTTGGACCATGCAAGACTTCCACTGCACTCCGATGAGAGGGTAATTTACTCCAAGTTCATCTCAATGCTCTTATTGCCTTTTTACTCTTAATTGAAGGTTTTGGTGAGGCAATGGGGTTTTAGGGCCAATAATGATCCCGTTTTGGTGCTTAATGCCAAAGGGGGAGAAATTAAGGCCAAAGCAAATGGATCAGCTACCACTTGAGAATTTTGAAAATAGTAGAGTTAGAACTTGTGTTTTGTCAAAATACTCTTATGTGCAAAATTTGGCCTCTTGTGGGGAGAATGTAGGATTACGGGAAAAAGGGGGAGTTTTTGGCTGTTGATCAATTTTTCTCATGAAATACCTCTCTTTATGCCTAAACAAGTGTGTTTGACTTAGAGATAGGAAATTGAGTTTGATTTCAAAAACAAACCAAGTGGTGGCAAAGAATGATCCAAATATGCCAAATTTGAATCAAAAACAATTCTTGTTCTCAATTGCTTTGATGTTGCACTTCTTTTAGTTGCTTTTTGATGTGTTGGCATAAATCACCAAAAAGGGGGAGATTGAAAGGGAAATGTGCCCTTGGGCCATTTCTAGTTTAGTTTTGGTGATTAAGTGCCCAACACGTATTGAGTGAGTAATCTTGTGCCAAATGATTGATGAAGTGCAAATCAACAAGAAGGTATGATTCTAGACTTAGTACATTGGTTTTTGTGTACTAATATATTTGTCTAAGTGCTGGAATCAGAGAAAAGAGAAGAAGAAAAGAACTTGGCTCGAAGCAGCCAAGACTCAGCGCAGTCTGGCACACCGACTGTCCGGTGGTGCACCGAACAGTGTCCGGTGCGCCAGGCCAGCCTCCGGTGAACAGGCCACTCTCGGGAACTGACGGCGGTGTACGGCTATAATTCACCGGACTGTCTGGTGGTGCACCGGACTGTCCGGTGAGCCGTCTGCGGTGAAGTCATCGCTCTCGGGAATCGTTCAACGGTGTATGACTATAATTCACCGGACGGTCCAGTGAGGCACCGGACTGTCCGGTGAGCCAACGGTCGACTGCGTCAACGGTCGGCCGCGCAATCCGCGCGCGGCGCGCGGCAGGGGGCACCGGACTGTCCGGTGTGCACCGGACAGTGTCTGGTGCGCCAACGGCTCCAATTCTGGAACGGTCGGCTGTGCTATTTTAGGAAGGCAATCTGCATCGGACCATGAACAGTGCCTGTTCGGTGGTGCGGACTGTCCGGTGCGCCACCCAACAGAAGGCAAGAATTGCCTTCCCAGATTGCTTCCAACGGCTCCTAGCTGCCTTGGGGCTATAAAAGGGACCCCTAGGCACATGGAGGAGTCACCCAAGCATTCTTTGATCATCTCTAAGCACCAAGACTCCATTCTCGCGCATTCGATTCTTTGTGATAAGTGACTTGAGCTCTAGTTGAGTAGAAACTCCCCGCATTGTGTTGTGAGCTCAAGTTGTGGCTTGTGTGCGTGTTTGTGTTTGTGCTTTGAGTCTTGTGTGTGTTGCTCTCCCCTCCCTTACTTCCATGCTTCTTTGTGATCATCATTGTAAGGGCGAGAGGCTCCAAATTATGGAGATTCCTCGCAAACGGGAGAAAGTAAAAGAAAGAAAAACACCGTGGTATTCAAGTTGATCATTGGATCACTTGAAAGGGGTTGAGTGCAACCCTCGTCCATTGGGACGCCACAACGTGGAGTAGGCAAGTGCTGCTTGGCCGAACCACGGGATAAATCACCGTGTCTCTTGTGCTTGTGTTCTTCGTGTCCATTGTGTTTCACAAGAGCTTGGTCCGTAGCCACTTGATTCTATTGAGCTAACACTTAACCAAATTTTGTGGCTACAAGTATTCGTTTTTTACAGGATCACCTATTCACCCCCCCCCTCTAGGTGCTCTCACTAATGACTTGAGAGGTTCCGTCACACTTGCATTTTAACAGCAGGGAAGATCAATCTCCATTTTGAGAGCTAATCAGTTGTCTCTCAACACTAAAAAGCTCCAAAGCTTCACCTTTACACAAAGGATGTAAAGGGAACTTGTATAAGTAGTCACTACCAAGATCAACAGGATAGAGACCACACATGAAAGTGGTATGCCCCTTTTGATCCAACGGAGATGACAGATGTTGCTTGATCACTTCACAAACAACATAGAAATTGTTTCAAGGAGGAGGTCTACGGAAGATAACATATTGATATAATCATAATGGATTATGACTACTAACTGTGATACTAGCGTGTGCCGAGTAGCGCAACCATGTGCGCGCACACAGAAGGCCCTCGGTTTCGTCACGGCACCACTGGTTTTAGTCATAACACCATTATCAGACATAACCAATAAGAAATCTCACGCGACAGGAATGAATTGGGCAAGGGTGATAATGTACAAAGAGATACTCCACCTGTAAGGATGGTTACAAGTAGAGAGCCAAATAGATCATGGCCCGATGAAATGAACAGGGCATGGCCATAACCTAAATTTGTTAATGAAGGGAGTACGATGGGAGACTGTTAACTCAGCTCCAGGCATATTTCTATGCCCATCGTAGAGATTACAAGGTCAAGGATTAGTATCCAATTAGATGCGGATGAAAACAATCATAAGATTGAGTTGCTATGCCTTCGATAGATATGAGAAAACCAAAGGCATCAAATTCAAGAAAATGATCGGACGTGTCTTTCCTGGGTTAGGTTGATGGGTCGACAATGTGATAATGGAGAATTCAAATTTGGGTCATAGTTCACTAAATAAGAACATGGCCTAGTTTTCAGTTTAGGCAAACAAACTACCAACCTTCTATCACCACATCAAGTACCAGCGCAAACACATATAATACCCTAACAGGTTACCTAAAGAACGGAGGATAGCTATTTCATCGAAGTTCATAATACAACATTACACCACATTATCTACAATCATTGTTTACTCGAATAAGGATGAGAGAAGCATTTTGGATGTATAGGTGACAAACACGATGCAACAATCAGGATGCATGCTCGTCCTATTCGTCCTCACTGATTTTGCCAACACATTGTGGCAATAACGTTCTATATCGGTGGCATACGTTCTCTCTCGGTATTTTGCTAGTAGTCAGCTACACATACGTTTTCGAGGTTAGTGTACCTGCAGAAAATTCCATCACAGCCCAATTTCCCATGATGCAGTTCACACATGACAGTTTATCAAAGTTTATACTCCATATATTTCTATATGGAGGCCGGCTCATCATTAAGCGTCGAGCCACGCATAGGCGCCATTGCCACACTTTAACCATAGGGCAACTCATTATGGTAACTCACCTTCTTACCTGAGCGTAGGTGCATCGTTACAAGTACATTACACTTCTCAGTATTCCCATGTTTGCATACCCATACACATCCATGGGGTACTAAATTCCTAGAAAAGTAAATACTCCACATCGCAGCTTTCATATATACACATGTGTAACATGCATATAATCAAGCGCCACAATTAAGCACTTCCCTAGACCGACGGTTGTTCGGTCATGCTCTCACATCTCACCTTACCTTGAGCGTCGATCCATTCAAAACTGAATGGCCTCAAAAATAACAATACACATGTATGCAATACCCACCCGGTTGTGGGTTAGTGGTTTCTAGATAAGCCACCTGATAGTCCTTAATTTAGGGCTTAACAGAGGATGTCGCTAGCATTATAGTTTTTCAAAAACTGTTTTTCAAAACCAAACATTATGTTTAGTTGAAAATAGGTTTTTCAAAACCAAAACTTTTGTTTTGGAAAATACGTATGTGACCGTATATACTTAATACTGCTCCAATACTAGCCTGTGGCAGAACCTCCCAAGTTATTGGGCCCACATGCACCTGTCCTTGTCTCAAAGACCTGAGACGGCTATGCATGTGCACTAGATAACTTAACAGGATCCGTCCAATTGCCCCAAGGACATCGGATAAACCACTTACAACCAGGACCGCAGGATTAAGTCACACAAATCACACACACCAATATTTTTCAGCGAAAATCTTATTACCAAATTTTACAAGTTACAAAAATGTTACATTATTTTATCGGAATGATTACAAAAGTGTAAGTTTGAAATATATGCTAGCTCAAGTGACCATCCTCAATAAGAAGTATAAGGGAGTTACTTAGACTTATAAGAAGGCCGAGCCCACCGGCACTTAACACCATCATCAGCAGCACCAAACTATAACTTGAAAAACAACAGGGAATAAAACCCTGAGTATGGAATTACTCAGCAAAACTTACCCGACTAAGAAAAGACTCTCAAGGGTATGCTGGTTAGAGGGATTCAAGGTATGGCTTATCAAGAATCAAGGACTCTGTTTTGCAGAAAAGCTTACTATAAGTGGATCCTTAAAATCAATTTTTACTTGTCAGGTTAAGTAAAGTTACCTGCATCTAGAGTTCTTTCTACCCTAGTTCAAGCACTTGGCCTATACTAGCCGTCTTTTCATCATCTCTTTAGTTCACTGGATTGCTACGTGTAGGGCAGTGACCAAGTCTTCATGTCCACGAAGTTACGGCGATCCGAATCGATTATACTCAGCTGAGGATCTCTGATCACACGACATATGTAGCACTTAACCCTTGCATATATCAACTCGACACCGGGGTTCTTAAGACCAGATCAGGTTCACGCCAACCGAGAGCACAGATACACCACCGTCCAGCCTCTTGTCACGGAGGGTACACGCTACTCTCTCCACCTCTCCACTCCCATTGCGTGTTATCTTATTCTGGTATTAGTCTGCCCGAGGCAAAGCTTACCCATGACGAGGCATGTGACCAGTTAAAAGGTCCTCGATCAGCAAGCCTACATCGACAAGGTCCTTAATCGACTCAGACGGAGACACTACACCGAGACTCCTTTCTCGTGCAAGTTAACCGCCCGGTTTCAGCTTTATTATTTTCAACCCAAAGTTTGGTACCTGGCAGAGATACATCTTTTCCGATGTTGAACCCATCAAGGCCTTTGACAGATCCACCATCCAGTTTTATTTTGAAAACATTCCCACCCACTAAAGCATCACTTTTGTTTTAAAACAAAACATTTTTGTTTTTCTAGAGCAAGGCTAAGCATTAAAATCCTTTTTGTAAAAGGGTATCAAGAAAGGGTATTCAATTTTTCCAAGGAAGGAAATGCATCAACGGTTTAGCACACAACTCCGATCACCTAATGCAGCAAACAATGTGATAAAGATTTTAACAACAAGGAGGTGGCGAATGCACCGAGGCTTGCCTGAATAACACTAGGTTAGTGTTTGTTAGGCGATGTCCACTTGACGACCATTCATTGTCTTGGCACTTGATCAGGTAGGTTCGTTCCTCAGCATCACCATGCGGAGTAGCCCGCGCTTGGGGTCGACTTGGCTCGTCTTCCGCATTACGCGATTAATTAACGTACCTGAATGAAATGCATTATGCATATGTATGCATATAAGAGGAATATCGCAAACCTAAATAATACTTATACAACAGCGAATTAAACACCAACCCTAGAATAAGCTGACTAATTAAGCAGGGCATCGACTTCATCCATTAACCAAATTGACATAACAACCTAAAAAATCTTTTATTCCTAGCTTTTATTAACTCTTAAACTGTGTATCTTAATTACTTGATTTACCAATTTATCTAAATCGATCATCACAATATTCGCATGCTAAATTAATAACATTTATTATGACCAACAATTATATTTAATCTATTTATAAACCTAGTTGACTGGAATACGAATCAACTTACCCTTATGACATCCGACTTGAAATAACGAAATCGACGATGCCTTTTAGCTCAGCATTTCACCGAACATTGGGTGAGTGCTGCGTCGAATCACGCTTCATCTTTATCTGCATCGAGTATTCTCCGGCCGCATACTGATTTATTTTCTTCTCCTAATCTTCTCGGATCTTGGCGTAGACGAGGATGACGATCGACGATGTGTTCGAGCTTTTGTCGAGCACCTGGTGAATATCACCCCGCTAGCTTCATCTTCACCTGATTCTTGAGATTTCTTGAGGATGCACGAATGACGATGAATTCAATTGAAGTCGGGAGCAAGCTGGTGAGGTGGGGGTTGAGCACGGGATGATGGGTTCGACGACTCGACGGCAAATGCGAACACGTCGAAACCCAATGGATGAGGAGCGAGTGCACAGATGGGTCGGGCTGGGACTAGAGGACGACGAACGTACAGAGCTTCAAAATCACGCGCGCGAGATAGAAAGACGCACGACCAGAGACCTAAGCATCCGCGGTGGCAATTTGGATGAAAGCGAACTAGTAGCGACAACTCTCGGCCAGGCAACGATGCACCGACACGAGTGTTGTGGGATATCAGCACCACAACAACAGGCGAGCTGCGAAGCGGAATTAATGGCGGGTAAGAGCGGCCAATCGACGAGACCCAAATAGCGCACGATGGGCATCAGGGACAAGCGCGCGGTAGCGACCATGGTTAACGGTGTTTGGGGTTCTGTGACAAGGCAACGGTGGCTGACAAGCTCACAACGGCGTGCATAGGGAGCTGCAACCGGCGAGCAGAGAGCTCCGACGCAGGAGAATGCACGTGCAGGAGCGAGCACGGCAAGCAGGGAGCAGCGGCTGGACGGAAAGCCGAGCGCCAGGGACAAGCTCACGGCGGAGTCAGACTCGGCGACCTGGTCGCGCGCGTCGAGAAACAGAGAAGCTGGACGCCAAGCAGAAGTTCAACGCGCGCAGGGAGAAAGACGCGCCATGGAAGATAGGGAAGAAATACCGTGGCGCGCAAGGACAAGCAGGAGCAAGGGCGCGGCGTTGGGCGTCGAGCAGAGACCGAGCAGCGCCGACGAGCCGAGGGGGAGAGGAACGCGGCCATGGATGACCAGGAGACTGCGGCGTCGGCCAGGGAGCTAGGAACGGAAGGAAGAAAATCCAGGCACACGGCAGAACTCGGCCGGGCTCGCAGGAGCTGGAGCAAAGACCACAGAAAAATCTGGCGCCATGGAGGGGCAAGCTTCGGCAGGGGAGGACGCCGAGCACAGCGCGCGCAGACAGAGAGCAGAGGAGCACGACGCGCCATGGAGGGACCTTGGGCGCGGCAAGGAAGCTCCAGGGAGCAGGGAGGGCGCACGGCTAGAGAGAGATGGGGGAAGGAGAGAGGAGCGGCGTGGCACCAGGGAGCGAGCAGGGCGCTGGGGAAGAGGACGCCGGGAATCCGACCAGGGATGTGCCATAGGAGACGGGCACTGAGCTGAAGCGAGCAGAGGGAGGGAGAGAAGCAACTGGGCGGCTGCGGCGAGACCTTGGCAGGGAGATGGGACGAGCTGTAGCCCGCGGCCATGGGCAAGCTCGGACGCGCGTGGGAGCTAGAGCAGGGACATCGGCGTGTGGGAGCTCCAGGGGAAGGAGGTCGAGTGAACTGGAAGGCGAGCTTGAGGAGGAGAAAAGAACAGGGAGGCAGGGACGCGCCGGCGAGCTCGCAGCAGGGAGGAAGACGAGAGAGGTAGAGCGGAGAAGAAGCAGCGCGCCGTGGAGGAGAAAGGTTGGGCGGCAGGATCTTTATTGCAGGCCAAAGCGGCGCAGGGGATAACGTCGAGGAAATAAAATCCCCCCTGGTCATTAGCGTGGAGATAGGCTCCCAGGGATATTTTCCTTTTTATTTTTCTTTCCCTTTTTTTGTTTTAGAAATTCGCAGATATTTCTAACTCCAGATTTTAGCGAGAAATGGGTCGAATCAAATGAGATCGATAGAAATAAACTGGACATGATTTTATTTAGTGAGTACTTCAGGATTAGATAAATTTGCATCCGTTAGTTATATCCAAAGTTTTGGATCGGGGCGAGACTTCGTCGGAACAAATTCGAACGGTGTGAACAACAGTATTTCAGACTGTGTTCAATTTGATTTGAAATCAAATAATTTCAGCCGCAGTCGACACCCGATTCCACGTCAACAGATAATTTACATGGAGAATCGAATCTCAATTATAAATTCTCAGACACGATTTTGTCGCCACAACAGCGTGCTGAAGAACGAATGGGATCATAATCTCGCGCATGATTTTTCTCGGACGATGCGCGATTCGGATTATTTTGCCCCGAACATTTTAGTCGTCGAGTTCAAATTAATTTGCCCGGGATAAAATCATCCCAGTGGGTCGAGCTTTCGAATTCGTATTCGCGTGAGCGATGAGTTTTAAATAATCACGGACGCAACAATTTTCGGAATGACAAAGTTCCGAACATCACGAAAATTTAGGAAGAGCCCGGATTAATAAAAACAAAGTCGAACTCGCGACAGGCAGAACAGATGCGATATTAAAATCGCGATAGACAAAGATGATTAAATTTTAGCATTCATTTTATCCACTGATATTACGTGTTAAAGTCCGCACTCGTGGTCGAGCAGACGATAAACACCCGGGGTGTTACAGTATTAGCCCCCAAAGGAGGAGAAAATGCAAAGGGCTCTCAAGTTCTTCGTTTTTGGTGATTAATGCCGAAGGGGGAGAAAGTATTAAGACCAAAGCAAAAGGACTGCAGCACCATTTTAAAATTTTAAGTGTATTTTTCATAGTATCAAGTATTTCCAAAAAGAAGTATTTATTTCAATTGGTATTTGAGTTAGCCACAAAATGAATTTTCAATTGTCACTTTAAGAGTCTATTTTTAAAAAGTCAAATTTTCAATTGGTATCTACCTCAAAACCCTCTTGAAAGCTAAGGGGAGAATTCATTCAGGGGGAGTTTTTATTTAGTCAAAGGAAAAGCATTGAAACAGCGGGAGTAATTTCAAATCTTGAAAATGCTTCTTGCAATCACATTTCTATACCTTTGACTATTTGCAAAAGATTTTGAAAGGATTTTTCCAAAAGGTTTGCAAAAACAAATAAGTGGTGCAAATATGGTCCAAAATGTTAAAAAGAAGAAAAGCAATCCATATACACTAAGTGATACTTTCAATTGGTTTAACTCCAAGCAACTTATGCACATTCATCATAAATGCAAACTAGTTACATTTCTGCACTTTACATTTGCTTTGGTTTGTGTTGGCACCAATCATCAAAAAGGGGGAGATTGAAAGGGAAATGGGCATTAACCGTTTCCTATAATTGATTTTGGTGGTTGACGTCCATCACAAACCACATGGACTAACTAGTTTGTCTAGATATCATTTATCACAGGTGCATAAGGTTCAACACAAACCTAGAAAGAAATTCAGTTAGGGACTCAATCCAAAATTGGAGCAAGACTTAGAGTGTGCTGATTTTTGGCGCACCAGACAGTGTCCGGTGCACCAGGCCCGTACAGACATGAACAAGCCACTCTCGGGAATTCTGTGGGCGCGCTCCACTATAATTCACCGGACTTTCCGGTGTGCACCGGACTGTCCGGTGAGCCAGCGGAGCAACGGCTCCCTGCGTGCCAACGGTCGTTTCGTCAGATGAACGGTGATGAACAGTGCTGCGGCAGAAGTCAGAGGGCACCGGACTGTCCGGTGCAGCAAGAAGACAAGGCGTTCCAACGGTCAATTGCTCCAAACCCTAACGAATGTGCTGACGTGGCACGCACCGGACAATGAACAGTGGGTGTCCGGTGCGCCACCGGACTGTCCGGTGCGCCCATCGCCAACAGCCTTAGCCAACGGCTAGGAAGTGGTTGGGGGCTATAAATACTCCCAACCACCTCATTCATTGGCATCCAAGTTTTCTAAACATTCCATTCATTGCAAGAGCAAAAGAATTCACTCTAGGACACATCAAATAGATCAAATCCTCTCCAAGCCTCAAAATCAACTCAATTCCATTAGGGACTTGAGAGAGGGTGTTTTGTGTTATTTTGTTGCTCTTGTTGCTTGGATTGGCCTTTTTCTTTTTTCCTTCTATTCTCAAGAGACTTGTAAGCGAAGCAAGAGACACCTAAGTGTGGTGGTTCTTGTGGGGTCTTAGTGACCCATGAGATTAAGGAAAAGGCTCACTCGGTCTAAGTGACCGTTTGAGAGAGGGAAAGGGTTGAAATAGACCCGGCCATTATGGCCTCCTCAATGGGGACTAGGTTCTTTGGAACTGAACCTCGGTAAAGCAAATCACCGTGTCTACTCGCTTTGATTCTCACTTGATTTGTTTTGCACTCTTTCCTCTCTCTAATGTTTCCTTGCCATTATTGATTTGAGTTTGCTCCCATACGTCATCCGCATTCTTTGAGCAACTCTTAGCAAGAGAAACAATCTTTCAGACTTGAATTTAATTCTAACGCTAACCCTAGCCTTAGTGTGTGTTTAAGTTTATAAATTTCAGGTTTCATCTATTCACACCCTCTAAGCGACTTTTAGGGTTGAATACTAGAAACCAGGGGGTTTCTTTTGTAAAAGTTGCAACTGAAAGGGTATCGCTGCCCGCTGGTTGTCCGATTACAACTGAACGGTTCGGATTAAACTAACCTAAGCCAAAATGGTATGTGCCCTCGGTCGCCCAATCCGAGATCGACCGCCTAGATTTAATTAAGGCGAGATCTAGCCGCGACCTTTGATTTCCGATCGGATGCACCACACGCACCCAGGCCGAAGCGGTACGCATCATCCAATATGGATCACTTGTTCTGAAATCAACGGCCAAGGTTGCCCCGACCCTGGATCTTATTATATCCACCCAACCCGAGATGGACGGCCCAGAGAGTGTCTTCCTCCTCCAGCTTCATAGCGGCAAACGTCTAACCGCGGCGTCGCAAGGGCTGGCAACATCCTCCCCTGCGACAAAAACCACGACGACAGCACCTGAGCTCCTCACGGCTGCGCACATCAGCAAGGACACACATGCCAACTCGGTGACCTAAAATCCATCTTTGAGTACTCCAAAACATAGCCGAGAAAAACAAATTTATGCGAGATGAACTTTTATCGGGGCTCGAGGAGACGGAGGAGACTGGTTCATGAAGTACTGCGGCGTTGCTGGTCCTAGGTGCGAGGTTGGAGCAGGGAGGTGGTGGACTGTCTTCCGCAGACAACCAGCCAGCGCACGAACTCCGTGGCTCTAGTGGCGTCTATCAGGGCACCTTGGCGGGACCGCCGCCGGCCACAGGTGGGGTGTCGTGATCTTGGCAATTTGGCGAGGCAAGCTGGCAGTGAGGCTGCGGCCTTGCCGCTTGCACGGCGTAGCAGGCTTAGGGGCAGTGGCGGTCGGTGGAGCTGTGGGTCCCACGTCGTTCTGGCACCTCGGCAGTGACAACCAGTTGGTGAGGCCTACGCGGTGTGAGTGGCGGAAGAGGAGAAGGAGGGCGCGGAGCATATCTATCCAGCGCGAGCAACGACTGGCGAGGTTACCGGGCGAGAATCACGGCAGCATCCCGGACTTCCTTGGAACGGCCTAGCGGGCAACGCGGAATGGTTCACCAGAGAGGAGGACAAGCTGATGTGTGGGCCCGGCCATTCAGTGGGACGTGGCATGAGGGATGGCTGAGCCGCCCCTGTTGGGGAAGTTGGTCCGCCCAGGCATGAAAACGGCCCAACCTCGGTTTTTATATTTTTTCCCTTTTTCGTTTTCCTTTCTTATTTCAAAATCATATCAAACCAAGTTTAAATTCTAAATTTCCAATTTATGCACAAGCAAAACTCCAGTATGGGATGCAAGTATAACTTTATCTATTTGTACCCTACTTATTTAAATAGATGAAAATAGGTAAATGATTCACACCAATAATTAAAGGGTCCTTCATATCATTATTCAATTTAATTAGGACCATCTATTTTAATCACATAAAATGATGTTTATTATTTACTTAGAAAAATAATATCTATATAGCCTTTTATTTAATTTAGATTCTTTAGAGAATATTTCTGAACATGTATATTCAAGTTTGAAGTACATACAAGAATAAATGCTTATTACCTAATTCCTTTAGGAGGAGTGAATATTTAACCTCTACTTTTAATTATTTTAGTCCCAACATTTTTAAAGAGTGCCTTCCTTTAATAGTTTATAGAGGGAGGAATAAATTGAAAGTTTCTCCTGTTTTGATTACCAAATTCTTTCTTATCATTATTTATTTAATTTCGAGAAATGCACTTTATCACGGATGATATCAGTATTGGTAGTCATTTTATCTCAAACTCTTTTGGAGAATTCTTTAATTCATCAAAATGTGATTTGAGTGTTACAGCTACCCTTTGCGTAGGGGCACCAACGAGGATTAGTCGGGACCTTTGCGTGGTTCTGGGTACCTCGATAAAAATCTCAGCATCATCCACGGGAGTTTGCATCTCTAACCTTGCTCTTTACCATCCGCATTTACATTAAGTACTTAAGTTTCAATCTCTCCTTTCTAGTTAGAATATTTAGGATTGGAACTTAGGTTTTGAGGTAGAGATAGAAATACTTAGACAAAACCTAGTTTGCACATTCTAGATTGCTTATATGCATAGGTTTTTGTTCTAGAGATTTATTGTGGTCTAGTTTAGAGATAGTTTTTAGAAGTCCTAATTCACCCTCTCTTAGGTGTCACCATTTTTTGCAGTCGCCAAGCATGATTAAACATCATGGAGGCCCGTGAGGTGAGTACACCATTAGCCCTGCTTCTCATTCCTCCCTGTCTCTCAGGGATGTTAAGGCTCTTGTTTCTTTTTGTTTTTTAGCAGGGCAGGAGGCCGAGTTGGTGGAGTGGCGCCAAGAAGTTGACTTAGTGACCCGGAGCATCCGTGCACGCGGAGCAACTCGCCTACAACACCTACTTGACATTCCGAGCCACGTTCAGAACATCATGGACCTCAGCATTCATCGTGGGGTTGTCGTTGCCTTGGCCGTTGCCCAGCTTCACACTAGAGTTGATCTTCGTGCTTTAACAATGCTTCCTTAAGGCGCTCCATCCATGGTCTTCGAGAACCTAATACATGGGTATGACGAGACCGCCTGCGAGGTGGCTAGTGCCGTGTCTTTGGAGGACCTGATCCGATGGGCTCCCTAAGGCCCATCTCTGGTGTTTAACTTTTGGTTTCCCGGCATAGGCAACCGCCCTTGCAGCTGTGTCAGGTGTTAGGACGGTAGAATGATGCTTCCCTCCTTCTTAGTTGTTGGTCTCCACTTCTTTCTTTTGGATGCTGGTTTCGCGCCCAGCCCCATGTCCAAAATTGTAGTTTGCGGGAGATGCGGTGTCCCTTTTATGTAAAGAACGATGTAATCCAGGGAGACCCTTTCCTAATGTACAACTTTTATCCCGACGTTCCTCCTTGCATCAAAAAATACTTACCCAAGTCTTTCTTTGGGAGGTAGTGGCGTGACATGTGGTATGGCACACTAGTGGGCCAGGCATGCTTCTTGGTATGGCGGTTCTTTTTGGCCCCACACGGTAGGGTTTTGTAGGATGACTTTTATTTAATCATGTCACTCTCCATGTCTTGTCCATATTGCTTTTGGTTCCCTGGACTCTCGTCTTCCCTCGCTCGGCTCATTCTTCTCTCGTTCAAGTCTTTCGTTATGTATTTGGATAACTTATGAGGCATCAAAAGGACATTCACAAATAATTTTATAAGCTCATTGTAACAATTGTTGGAGAAAAAAATTGGCTCCATAGCCACAGTGGCAGAGCTCTATAAAATTGACATGGGGCCACTTTTAAAAAGCTCTTTAAGATATCGTGCGTACGACAAACATAGACTAAAGTAATATTTATCTCAATACAACACAGACTAAAGTAATATTTATCTCAATTCAGCACCTTAAAATATGACAAAACTTGATAAAAAGTTAAAATTACCTAATTAAAGGATGATTTGGTCCTTCCTCACTTCTAATAGCTTCACAAACATCAGCACGTGTGAGCCTGCTTTGAGTTTCTTCAAAACTTGCTTGTTGCGCTTCCTACCGATGAGGACCATGAGTTACCTTTCAACTTTTTTATATGAACTTTCTATCAGCTGAAGAGAATGTTGCTCCTGCAAACTTGATTAAATGGCCTACGACACAAGATCATCCAATCGAGAATAATATGCAGTGGGACAATAACTAGATTCACTATGGTCTCCAGTTGGGTGCCCCAATTGTGGGTCCCAATATCTTACTGCCTCATGCTCCCCGACAAGAAAATGGGCTGGCACTTGTTCTTGATAACCAAGGATGGAAACTTGGGGGTTTAGGGATGGCTCTCTCGTCTGCCTCTGGCAACCGAGGTGGCAACTCGGCTGATTCCACCTCGAAGCCGCCGGACGTCGATGGCCGGCCACGACCTTCCTCGAGGTTCCCCACCATAGCTCCCATGGCCATGGACAAGTCGCCGCCGCATTTCGTCCATGCTGTTGACAAAGCCTCCCAGCGTCGTGCTCTGTTGGATTCAAGTGGAGAGGAAGGATAAATGGGTCAGGATTTTTTTGGGATGAAAAACCTAAGTATAAGTGGATATTTGGGCCACGACCCGGGCCATGGCCCAGGTGGCCCGGGGCCCAAATCCGCCCTTGCATAGCCATGAGCCGAGACAGAAAAGCATGTAATGTCACTTTCGTGTGTTCATGCAACGACTCTTTCAAAGCTTTGAGGAGCCTGAGGAACTCCTTAACCTCCAACGTTGGCTCATCCTCAATGTTTATGTCAACCTCCGGTTGCATATCTTCAAGCATCTCATTAATCTTATCGATGCTTGCACTATTACCATCTTTCTCTTATGCTACAACTCTGGTGTATTTCTCGCCGTGAAACACAAACATTTCATAGTCTGCCATGAAACCATTATGACATATATGTTTAGTAATTGTCCATTTGTGGAATAACTTTGTGTTCTAACACTTGCTGAATGGACACCAGATCTTGGCGATAGTCGGCAGAGAAAATGCATAATTGATGAAATCGCCAGCCTTAGCTCTCCATTTAGCTGAGTGAGACTGACTTTTACTCCAACCATCATACATCCATCGACGATTCCCTGACATATTTTCGACTATAGAATAAAGAAAGTTATACAATTCTGAGCGGCTTACATATATTATAGATAAGGATATGTTCTAAACCCTCGAAGAGTGATTGATATAACATGATATTTGTGGAGACGCTACAAGGTTCAAACAAATTTCGGGGTATAACCCCATTGTTCTCCACTTGCACGCCTGAATATGGTGCAGAAGAATAACATAGGTTATGGCATCAAAATTTCATTGAACCACATAGCTCGTTATAAATACCATGCTATATCGATCACTTTGAGGCTGTCCAAATAAGGGACAATTCCAAACCGACAAATCTCACATGCGTAACTCACGTGAGAAGTGTTGATCTGAAATGAGTGACACATAATTTTCGTTACTCTAACAACATAATATTAAAACAATAATATACTAACAACATATTAAAACAATAATATTTTGCCCCAATATCAAAGCAATTAAATTATTCATCGTAATGGGAGGTCTCTTACATGGGCAAACGTGGCACAAGCGTGGACAAAGGCGAATCATGGCGGCCGAGGGCGGATGAGTCAAGGTCGAGATAGTCAGAGCGTAGACTTGTGCAGTTGAGATGTGCCATCGAGTCGTCTAAAAAATGTAGGCAACAATTCGTGCATTGGGACTACTCACCAACAAACCTGATCCAATCGAAAAACGGAATTAAACAATCGGATAAGTGTTACACTTGGATCGACTATCAACATATGCGTTTTTAGAAACAGGTAATATTGAGCACTTGGATCGACTATCAATGTCACAATGCTTTATCTTATAAGGTTGTTAGACGATACGTGGGAGAGAAAAACAGATCTACGTGCTTGAAGGCTTACGTAAGGCACACGAAACTTGTGCTTTAAAGGAAAAAGGAGTGAGATTTATTTTTATTATTTAATAACTTCTAGTTATATATATTGGCCGGTAATATATAGGTTGAAAAAATATAACTAATACTCCCTCTATCCTATAAAATAAGGTATTTTTTTTAAAAAGTTTAGAGTGGAACCTTGACCATTGATTCTTTTTAAAATATGACATCAACAAATAGAAATTAAGCATCATATTAAAGTACTTTTGAATACAAATTCAAATATATAACATGTATACACTAAAAAAATATGTTTTTGTTGAGTTATTGGTAAACATTGACTTTTCTAAAACATACACGCCTTGTTTTATGGATGGAGGGAGTACATATATATTGTGTCTCTAGCTTGTAAATCATCTCCAATGGACTCTCCATTTTACTTTTTATTTGACACTCTATTTACCTCTCTATAATGACTCTATATCTAGAGTGTCACTCCAACAGACTCTCTATTTAGTTTGGCTAATCAGAGTAGCTAGTTAAATTTGGCTAGAGAGGGGGCCAATTTGAAGAGACAGATAATTAATCGAGTTGGATGGCTAGTTTGTTGGAGAGTTATTTTGTCGTTAAGTAACTAATATTTAGTTTGATGAGTCATTTAGCTAGTCTCTTGAAGATGCTTGTCTCCCGTGGATCGTGTAAGAGTGTGTTTGGGTTGCAATGACAGGACGGGACGATCCTTTAAGTAAGGTTGTTTGGTTCAGGGTCAGGGGTTGGGACAGACCTATCCTAGTGTTGTCCCCAGTTATCCCTTAAAATTGGAGGGACGAGAGAGGAAGGCAGGGGACGTTCCTGTCCTGGCTGTCCCGCAACCAACACACCCTAAAATAGGGGGATATGGAACTGTAGATGATATTGTTTGTAGAATAAAATTTGAAATAGAAGATATGATATGAGGTATTGGAGATGGTCTAAACCTAACCAGTTGGTAAGCAGCCGAGCCAAATTAGCATTTTTGTTGTTTAATTAAGGAGCCCAGTTGAATCCGCGATCCAGCCCTGGGCTTGGTTATACACCTGGAAAATTTAACTACGCGTGGCAACTCTCCAAAAGCCACTTTTACCGTTGTCTTTACATATAATAAATAAACTAGTACTGTGCCCGTGCGTTGTCACGAACGCACATATTTACGATCTTATTTGATGAATGACTTAGTATTGGACTTTCTCTCTTTAGACGTTCCACGAGCATTAGATGTGTCCAGGATAAGTCTTTTTAGCTTCGGTCCTCCTCCAACTGAACAATTCATACTTTAGTGTCACTATTAGCTGTTAGCTCCATACAGTCAAATTAGCTCCATACAGTCAAAATTAAGCAGTTTAAAAAGTGCATACGCACCCCTACTTCACAAAGTTAGGAAACCATACATGATTCACTTCTTCAGCTATAGACAATATGTGGTTCAAATGGAGTGACATAATAGATACTTATATACCTTAGAGGAACCGACATGATTAAGACAAATGCCCACCAGACCAACACCGGAACCTAGCTGCTTATCATGCAAAATGTTAGAGCAATAACCAGAATTAACAAAACCTGAGGATACTCCTCAATTGCAAACAAAAAAAGTAAGCACCACCACCTAACTATTTTTGCAAAGAAAATATGTAGGTAATTTTGCACATAAACAAAGTCCAAGCCCACCAGTTCTCATTTTAGGTGGAGATTGGAAGGACTTCTCATTTAGACCAAATTGACGCATTAAGGCCTCAGTTTCTTCGTCTTCCAGCGACTTAGCTCCAAATTTGGTATCAATGGGTTGGCTTCCATTCTGAAGCTCGAGCTCAGCCTCATCTATCATTGCAGAGAGATTAAATCCTCCACAACATTATCACAAATAGGCCCTTCAATTCCATCGTCAAAGTCCAAGCCAAGAATAGCATTACCAGATGCTAGGGCTTCCTTTTCAAACTGCTTCCAAAGTCGTTCTCTTGGCGACTCAGAATCGCTATCTGAGGGTTGCCCAACTGGGCTATGCTCTATTCCAAGCATACAGGAACTCATTACCAATAGAATCTGTTGAAGCATCCATGCTGCGTGATCTGCCCTTCCTACTGGCAGACTTGTAACTATCAGTCACCCCTGTGCAGCTCAATCGCCGAGAATGCTTATCTTCTACAACTGGTGATTCAAATTCCTCTGGCTCAGCAACTGAGAGCTCGTTCAAAATACATTCGTCCTCTAGTTCCGCATCTGCTCCAAACTGACCCTCTGCTTCAAGAGCAGCAGTAGGCAGTGAAGCAGCTTTGACTATTCCATCCTGTTTATCTTCCACATTCTCCCTTTGAACAGCAACGTCACTGACGACCACCCCAGTTTTCACTCCAATAGTCTGATCTTCAGCGACATCCCCTTCTTAACGTCTACCGATGTGCAGTGCTTTGCCTCCGGAGACCCCACTTCCGTGCAGTCCGGTGCTGCCACCTCCTCCTTCCTCGCATCAGGACCCCTGTCAGCAACAGAAGAAGGCACCGACCTGGTATACCTCAAGCTGGGCAGCACCTCGTGGAGAACCCTCACATCCCTGCTCCACGCGGGCAAAGGCGTCAGCGCTTGCACTGACACTACCCGCGCCATCGAGCCGCGCCGCAGCCCCGCCACTTCCCCGCCCCTGTGCTGCTCGCTGGTGCCGTCGCCCGTGAGGAGCGAGCAAGAGAAGGTTACGTTAAGCCGCGCGCCGCGGGCGGGGCCGGACAGCCGGAAGCTGGTGCTCCACTTCCCGAAGCCGGAGTCGCCGCCGTCCTCGAGATCCTCGAACGAGAGCGGGAGAAGGCGGGTGAGGTCGACCTCGTGCTTACCGAGGTCGAGAGTGGAGGCGGCGACGGAGACAGCAAAGGCGCGGGGCTCGTACTTGACGACGACCTTGGCACCGCGAGAGAAGTAGACCGGGGACCGCAGCGTGAGCACCTCCTCGAACGCGGCGGCGCCGAGGGCGGCCGCGACGGGGCGGGTGGAGGCGGACACGGACATCCGGCGGAAGTGGACGGAGACTGCGGACCCATCGAGCGCAGCGGGGAGGCCTGGCATGAAATATGCGGAGACCGCGGACACCTAAAAATATGTGGGCTTCAGGAGGACTGACCAAGGAGAGGCCAGGCGGAGGCGGAGCAGCGACAGGGGGCGGAGAAGGTGACGGAGGTAGATGGTGGCGAGGAGGATGACAAAGAAGGGCGGGGTGGCGCGGAGCACCTGGGTGGTCGACCTTGACCACGGAAAGGTCCTCCACCCACCATTTCTGGCAGCACCCGCGGGGGGAGGGGTCGTCGAGGTGGGCAGGCGGGGCGGAAGGAGCGGCGGCCGTGGCGCGGTCGCGTCTCGGGGGCGAGATTTCGAGGATACGATATGGGCGGAGACGACTCGTGGCAGGGCAAGGGGACGAGCAAACGCGAGGCGGGGCCGCGGGGGCATGGCATGTGTGGACGCTGACGCTACAGACTTAATAGAGTAGTTTAGATATGCCATCACGTTGCGAGAGATGTCGTATCTTTGCCAGCGTAGATTGGCTACGGAAATCCCTGTGTTACCCTCGCTCGCTTTCCTTTCCCCCGCCCCGCTCGCTTTCCTTTCCCCCGCTCGCTTTCCCTCTCTCTCTCTCGCGGGAACCCTAAACCTAACGGCGGCGATCCTCGGTCGATCGAATGCAGATGATTCCCTCGAATCCAAGGTAATCTCCCTTTCCCCTTGCAATGCTGAGTTTGATTCCCTCGGATACCCCCTTTTCTCTTCCCCCGCTGAGATACTGATTCGGATTTGGTATATGTTAGGAACTGTTGATTTTCGTACTTTGAATCCTCCCTTGAATCAACAAGAATGGGGGATAAGGACGATCGACCGCCTTGGTAAGTTTAGTTTTTCAGTTGTATTAGTCTCTCTGTTGGTAGATTGAACTGGAGTTGGTTTGTTCTAACTCCTATTATTCCATTTGGTATGTATTGTCCCTGTTACCAGGATCGAACCATGCAATGCTTTTAAGCTAGTTGTTTGTTGCTCTAAGTACAATGCTAATCTGGAATTTGGTATGGTTCAAATGGATGAGCAAAGACATGTTTTGTGGTTTGTCGATGCTATGGCCAGCAAAATAATATGGGCAGCACTCAAACTTTAGCAGTATGGGCAGTAGAAAATGATGTAGAATGGAAATTAACAAGTAATGATCAGTTTGAGGAGATGGTCAAGGACAGGCTAGCACACAATTTTGCTAAATATTGTAGTAGAAGTGGTTGAAAAGGATGATTACACTAAAATGCATAGCTCGGCTAGGTCAAAAGCGAGCACATCTGGTGTGACTAGTACTGGTGGTAGAACTCAAAAAGTCTTTGAAACTGGTGTAGGTGTTGGTGGTTCAGATGATAGCAACACATCCACACAGGAACCTGATTTTAGTGAGCTGCCAGGTGCTGTTGTGGATTGGAGTACATTAACAATTTTACCCGACGAGGGGGCAGATGGAGAAGCAACTGTGCTGATTGATGAGGACAGGGCGTTTGAGGCCATGGGGTTTAGTGCAGCTGATGAGATGGTAGAACAAAGGTCAACTTAGGAAATACCTATTCCAGTGATCCCTACTGAACTTCAGGGAGATTTCAGGGAAGCAGCTGTGGATGTAGATGATAACGCAGTTGAAGAGCCTTTGATTGATTGGGATAGGGATAATCCTATAATGATTATTGGCACCATTATCCATGCATGTCTGACTTTAGGATGACAGTTAGGCAACATGCAATTGTAAATGAGTTTGAACTTGGGACTGAAAAATCTGACAAGAGTAGGTTCAGGGGATACTGCAAATCAACAGGATGCCCCTGGATTATTAGAGCTAGAACAACGGCTGATAATAGTGTCAGGGTACACATTTGATAATTATCCCTTTAATTTTGTTCATACAAAGTTATTTTGCACTAATATAGTTTTTTTAAATCTTTTTCCAGGTGCAGATAAACAGAGGCAAACATAGTTGTGCATCTAGAAGTAGAGTACAAGGCACAATGGCCCCCAAGCCTGGGTTGCAGAAAGAGCTATACCATTGTTGAAGAAGAAGCCAAACATGGGAGCCATTGAACTTCAGTCAGCTTTGGAGGAAAAGTATGGTTTGAAAATCAACTACTAGACAGTATGGTATGGGAGACAAAGGGCAGCAAACAAATTGTTTGGTAGTTGGAATGATTCTTTTGATTGGTTGTATAGGTTCAAAGCAGAGGTAGAGCTGAGGTCACCCGGGAGTATAGTAGAGATTGATACAGTCATAGTAGATAATAAGTTACATTTCAGCAGGTTTTTCTGTGCATTCCAAGGTAGCATTGAAGGATTTTTAAATGGTTGTAGGCCTTACATTAGTGTAGAGTCCACAGCTCTGAATGGCCTTTGGAATGGTCACATGCCAGCTGCCTTAGGCTTAGATGGACACAATTGGATGTTTCCATTGGCCTTTGGGTTCTTGACTCTGAGACTAGGGACGATTGGGTTTGGTTTATGGACCAGCTTGGAAAGGCCATAGGATTTGTGCCACATTTGGCAGTATGCACAGATGCCTGTAAGGGTCTAGAGCAGCAGTCCAGCAGGTATTTCCTTGGGCTGAACAAAGAGAATGTTCCAGGCACTTGATAGAGAATATGAAGAAAGGGTTTACTGGAGATGTATATGGAGCTAACATGTGGCCAGCAGATAGAGCATACTCAGATAGGATGTACAAGTATTTCATGGACACAAAGTGATTGCAGCCAGCCCTAGTGTACAAACTTGGTTAGATGAACACTACAGTCTCTTCTGGGCAAGGTCCAAGTTCAATACATAGGTGAAGTGTGAGTACATCAACAATAATCTAGCTGAGTGTTGGAATGCATGGATTAAACAGCTGAAGGATCTACCATTGCATTGCATGGTTGATGCCATTAGAGAGAAGGGGGTGTGTTATTTGAGAAGAGGAGGAGCATAGCAAGGGCACTAGATGGGGTGATCTTGCCAGCTGTTGTGCAACAGTTGAATGCTGCCTCCAAAGGACTGAACCATTTGAAAGTGACAAAGGGTCTACCTGACCAGACTGAGGTGACAGTGATGTATAGGGATCAAGAAGTGAGGACGCATGTTGTATACTTAGAGAAAAAGGAATGCACATGTAGGTAGTGGCAGGTGACAAGGAAGCCATGCCCACATGCTTTGGTTGTAATCACTACTTGCAGACAACCTCAGCTAGAACCCTACGTGGACATGGCTTTGTTTCAAGGCTAAGGGCAGCATATGACAAGGGATGGCCTAACATTACTGACATGTCACAATGGCCTTAGGTGGATAAAGATTTCAAATTGCAGCCACCAATATTCAAGAGGAGAGGTGTGGGAAGGCAGAAGAAAAACAGATTCTTATATCCTCTAGAGAGGACAGGTAAGGCTAGAAGACAAGTTAAGTGCGCCAACTGTGGTGAAAATGACCATATGAAGGGAAGTTGGAAATGCCTCTAACTGGAACGAAAAAGAGGTAAGTTATGAATGTTTCATCCTTTGTACTTATGTTAGAAATTCCTACTAACTATTCATCCTTTGTAGGAAGAGAACCAGAAAGACCAAGACAACTGGAGGGAGGAAGAAAGCTAAGGGAGCTGAATCAGAAGCTGCTCAAGTGCAGCAGCTGACCCAAAAGCTGCAACAGGTGCACTATCTCACCTACAAGCTGCAACAGGTGCACAAGCTGAACCACTAGCTGAACCATCTCCAAGAACAAGGGCACAAGCTGCAAGAGAAAAGGCTAAGGAGGGCACTAGAGGCTGAGCAAGCAGCCAAGGAAGCAGAATTATAGGTATCCACAAGAAGGGTACTAACATTGGAACCACCACGAGTTGAAGTGAACATGTCAGTGCAAGAAGACGGTCCCAGTTCAATGGTCGATGCTCCCCCTAAGAAGATGACACATAGGAGGAAATAGCTTGCAACAAGAAAGAAGATCAAGTTCAATGCTTGAAGCCGAGGAGCATGTCCCTTCGAGTGCTACGACATGTCTCTTTTGTAATCTAAGGGCTAAGAATAGTCTAAGCTGAGCCCTGAAAAAGTGGTTGCATGTCTCTTTTGTAATCTGAGGGCTAAGAACAGTTTAAGCTGAGCCATGAATGTAATGATGTCTCTTTTGAATGTTGTAATGATGTCTCTTTTGAATGCTATGAACAAGGTCATGTTGGGATGTAATGAATGCTGATGGTTTCAACAATGCTATGGTGTGATTGTTTTCTGTTTTCAATGATCTGTGAACTGTATTGACAAAGTTCAACATTCCATTCCAACTTCTTCAATTGTTTATATACATCATTACAGACAGATCATTAAAACATGTACATCACCACTACTACTAGGTACTACAACCATTACAAACAGAAGTTGCAATGTCTTCACTATTTCCTACTTCAGAAACCTTCTTGGAATCCACCCCTCCATCATCTTCCTCCCAATCATCAAATAACAAGGCATTCAACCTCTCCTTCACCAATTTCTCAAAATACTCCCTCTGCCATCTGTAGTATGGGCACCTTCCTTCCTGGCATCTACACATACAAAAGCAAATCAAATAATCCAAAATCAGATTTCGACAAACACAAAGTAATGGCAATCAAAGCGTCAACTTATTCCTTCAACACTCCTAGGGCACTTGATAAACACTTGGCCTAGGTTCTCATTCTCCCTCTTCACCCTCAGTTCAATCACTCGGGCCATCTTGCACTTGGGGCACCAAATCAGGAACAAACCGGTCTCCAAACCAATCCGGTCGCCAGTTCAAGCTACCCCTCCTCTACCCGAGCGTTGCACCATGCTGGGCACGCTGGTGGCCGGAACAGGAGAGTGCGATAGGAGAGGGGAGAGGAGAGAGACAGAGGAGAAGAACTAAGAGCTACAGTGGATCGGGTCAACGACGGCGGCAAAGAAGGCAAAGGAAAGCGAGCGAGGGCAAAACAGGGATTTCCCTTGCTGATCCACGCTGGTATCGAGCGGCATAGCATCACTTCACAGCCACCACCTTGTACAAAATGGCAAAATACATCATCTTTCGCGCGGACACCCCTCCCCTTGCATGCATGGAGCGCCTCCACGGCCGCGGCGGAGCCCCTGTCATGCCCTCACTCACTCCGGTGGAATTGAACAGAAAGCCTGGAGCCTCTGTCACTGTTCATATGTACTTTAGGTTTTTAATAAATAAAATAAAAATGATAATAGATAATAAATAAAGTTAGATAATAATATTTTATAGTTATAGCAGGGTATAAGAAGAGAATATATGGAAGACCATCGTGTGAGATGAAATATTGGCGATGTGACGTGAAAAGTTGATATAGAGAAAAAAAATTAGAAAAAACTGCTATATATAGTCTGATGTCAAATATGTAAAATGGCTTTTGAAGAGTTGCCGCTAAGGATGACAACTAGTTAATTTTTCCTTTTTTTCCTCAAATCGTTAGGTGGTGGCCTGGTGGGTTTGGGTCGATTTTGGTTTTACGGCTTCACCCGCTGCCGTGGCCGGAGATCTCACATCACTACACCAGCCAATTTATCAAGCTCGCTCGCCGTCACACTGCGCCACCAGCGGCGATCCCGCCATGGCCTCCTGGCTCAAGGTCGCCGAAGGTACGAACCCCCGACGGCCCAACCTCCCTCGCACTACTCGCCGCCCACACAGATCCATCCCTCTGCGTCGGCGAAGATCTGCCGTTCTTCTCTCAATCCCACAGCTCTCGTACTTCCCCGCGCTGATTACTCCTTGAGACTAGTATTGCCTCCATCTGTGGTAGGTGTGCTCTGTTTGATCATATTCTGCCCGCCTAATTGCACCTAACTGAAACCCAGCACTGTTTCCGTCTGCTTCATTGCACCGTGAGGAGTTTGCTATAAGGAATCTGAGCATGGTGATCATTTTTTGGTAATAGACTTGCTCGAAGTCGTCGACCGGAGGGCCAAGATCGTGGCAACAGAACTGTCGGATGAGCAGTCTACCTCTCAGCCTTCAGGTAGCGTGCCTCCTTGGTTTACACGTGCCCATTTAGCCATTTGGCAGGTAGTTTAATCTCTGATTGTTGATGCTTGTTTGTGAAGGACCAAACAACCAAGAAGTGCAAGCAAAGAAGGGAAAGCCGAGGGAGAAGGTCACTACTTAACAGCCTTCTTGAGCATACTTGTTTCTTTACATACCACACATGAGTCATCGTTCAAGCTTTGACATTAATTTCTTTTGCAGGGTCCATTGAAGCTCACTAATGCCGATGGTGGCAACAAGATATCTGCTCAGAAGGAAAAGAGGAGTAGGCAACGGCCGCGAGAGCGGATGAAGATTGAGAAGATCAGGCCTTCGCCGCCTGCAGATTCATCAAGTGTTGATACCAGTGCTAGTGAACCAGAAGTCACTCCGATCGATGTTAAGGAAGTGGGTAATGAGGGTACATTGGAGAAAGGAGAGAAAGCTACTGATGGCCTTAAGACTGATGGGTCTGGGATTGTTAATACCATGGTTGAAGTTCAACTGATGCAGAAAAACTCTGACAATGCCACTCTGGATGGGTTACACATGCCAATTCAGAGATTGCTGTTGGAAGCTATTTTTCAGTTCTGGATGCAAAAAGTGAGTCGAGCAGCAGTAACCAGACTGCCGAGATTGGTTCAGTGATTAATTTGGAGGAGAGAGACTCTACTGTGGCTGTTATCCAGGACACAAATGCGTCTGAATTGCCAAATACAGAGGTTACTGGCAAACTGCAGGAAACAAAGAAAGCGAGTGTTTCAGATTCATCAGAAAGCATAGAAGATCGACGCAAACAAAAATCTGATACAATTTCTGTGAAAGAACAAGACCAACTTGAGGAGGTAAGCCAGAGACCTTTTTTTTTCTCTCGAACATGTAGGAGAGCTGCACCTCATTTCATTAAGGAAGATGTTGCAGAAAATTGGAAACTCAGTGACCAAATTGTTCTGATTGATATTTGAATATGCTGTCTTGTTCATTTCCCATTTTTGTTGATCTTTATAGGCTCAGGGATTGTTAAAAAGTGCTGTCAAGACTGGCCAGTCAAAAGAAGCTAGGTTAGCTCGTGTAAGGATAAGCATAAGCTCAATTGCCTCACAACTCACACTCGATCTATGTTGGTTAGCTCTGTTTTTTTTGTTCGTTTGTTTTCAACTTACCAACATGTTCTTTTGCCCATTTGTTTTCAACTTACGAATAGGTTTGTGCTGGACTTTCATCCCGCCTCCAAGAGTATAAGTCTGAAAATGCACAGCTGGAGGAACTTCTTGTTCAAGAGGTCTAGTTAGTTCACACACTTATATTTTCTGTTTATCTCCACCCAACTGTAAGCAGTTCTTTTTTTATAATGTACATTAATGTTATACGACATGCCAGAGAGAGAAATCTACATTGCATGAAGCTCATATAAAGCAACTACAGCAAGAGTTATCAATGTCCAGAGTAGAAGGTTCAAGAGCTGAATTGAATATGGTTGATGCTTTGACTGCAAAAAATGCAGAGATTGAATCTCTTGTTAAATCATTGGACTCTTGGAAGAAAAGAGCAGCAACTTCAGAAGAAAAGCTTGCTTCTTTAGAGGTTTCATTCATCTATATTATTCTCTCTTTGTTATTTCTTCAAGAAGCATACTATAGGGCTTTGGGTGAAGGTGAGGTATTGTAGCGCCTTGGCAAGGCTCTACTAGGCTGTCACGTCGCTGACTAAGGCGTCGTAGACCTTTGCCTGAGTGTCAATAGGCATGGGGCAATGTTTGCAGTGAGAAACGCCAGCTCACTTTAGAATGTTAATGGTGTACTGGCACTGGTGAAGAGGCCCTGGGGGCGGCTCCACGGTGACCCCAAGTAAGTGGTGGAGAGGGCTCAAGTCCTTCATCGCGAACTCGCGTTGCAAGGAGGCGATCTTTCGCTAGAGGAGGATGGGATTGAACGTTGTGAGCATGATGTTGTAACGTAGAGTAGGAGGTAGACGGTGTTGTCGCCGCACCGAAGGATGAACAGAGACATGTCTGACTTGGCCTTGCTAAAGCCAATGGAGACTAAGTGGGAGGTGAATCGACTGTACCAGGCCCTGCAACGCTTGCATGAGACCATACAAGGAGTAGTTAAGCTTGCACACCAGGCCCGGTTAGCGGAGTTGACGAACCCGATGGGCTGGTTGCAGTGCACCGTCTCGGTCATAGTGCCGTTAAGGAAGGCATTCTTGATGTCCAGTTGGTGGAACCCGATGGACGGTGAGAGTGCGGGTGGGCCTGGCGTTGGCGGCTGTGCCCACGGTGGCAACGGCTGCCCAGCGCTGGGACAGGGGGAGGGGATGGCCGGACGGGGCAACCATGGCCGGCTGGAGGGGCTGGCTGGAGGGGATAGGGGCGCCGGTGGGAGGGGAGAAGCATGACGGCTAGGGGAGGGAAAGAGAGGTGAGAGGAGGCTTGATACCATGTTGGAATAGAAATCACTACCCTAGTAAGGTGGGGCTGCTCTATTAATCGATAGAATAGTATATAGGATGGGTCTAAGTCCATTACAGCAGTGACACACACATTGGTCTAACACATCGACACTAAAATCATGTAGTGATTGATAAAATGTTCTCCCTAGTAATCGGTGGTGTCAGAGTTGCACATGTGATGCACTGGTGTTTGGTGTGGTATGTCTCTGTGTTTCACTAAGATTGTTCCTATATTTCAAAATACAACCCTGTTTAGGACTTCTGTTCAAGGAGATCTAAAATAGAGTCTTAAAAATTGAACCAGGACCGCATTTAAAGTGTTTAGGGCCTCGAAAGAAATTTTTACTCCAACAATTAGGCCTTAAATAAGGCTATTTTGGGGAAAAAATAATGTTATTAGGAAATAAATAGTTCAAGATTAAGAGAAAACGAGGATCTGGCTCCAAGATTAAGAGAGACCGAGCCCTATAATCATTTGATGAAATTTTATGAAATTGGGCCATTGTTGGAGGGTGTTTTATGGTCTGAGTCCTATATTTTAAAATAAGACCATGTTTAGAGCCCTTCTTGGAGATGCTCTAAGAGCATTTCCAACAGTTCCTAAAAACAACTGGTAAATCATTGGGATTTCCAAGTGGCTAAAAAAAGTTGGGGCCATATTTGTTGGGTTTCTCCAAAGGTTTCCAAAATCTCGCCTAGAAAAGATATAAGCCATTGCAACAGAGATCCCGTACTGTTTCCAAATCACCTCAGCCTTTATACTTTCTTTCTGTCTTGTACATTTGTATTTGTGACCTTTTTCTTCCTCCTTATTCTTCCCTACGTCCTTCCACTTATAGATTGGCTGATTGATACATGTGTGTATATTTCTGCGCTATCAGGTCGATTTTCCCAACTGCAGAAAGATTGGGAGTCGAGATAGGGAGTTGTTGGAGAGCGATTTTTTTCAGTCTTGGCAAAAAATCAAGATTGAGAGTAGGTTTTTAAAACTCATGGAGATGATCTAAGTACACTTCTTAAATAATGCAATGATACTCAGCTCTCCTGACAGTGATTCAAGAAAAAAAACTTTAATGACTTCCACTTATGTAGATATTGATCCTAAAAAGGATTAATATTCTAATATTAATGAAGTTTTCTATTGAACCAGGAAGATATAGATGGTCTCAAGAAGAACTGTGAACTTACTGAAACCAGAGTTATACAGGTTAGTAAGGCAAAGATGGTTTCTGTCAGTTTCCATGATGCAGATCAGGTACATAACCTCCAAACACCATTGATTTAATTAGGCTTTACGGGAGGAACTTGCTACCACAGAGCGTAGGGCTGAAGAAGAGCGCATTGCTCATAATGCCACAAAAATGGTAATTTGTCAAAGTTCAGTCTCTTCAGCACTTTATATTTCTCCGTAAATTTTATTCTATTTTATAGTCACTTGCTGTTACAATACAGGCAGCTGTCGAGAGAGAAGTAGAACTAGAACATCGGGCTGTTGAGGCATCGAGCGCTTTAGCTAGAATCCAGGTAATTTTACAAGGTATAATTATCATCATGATCTATATTGCATAATTGCAAGGATGTGAATTGTGAAAGTCATGCAATTAATTATTGGATGCAAACCAGAAACTAACACATTGATGTTATCATGCTAAGCAATTTTATTTGCTATTAAGCTCCCATGTACAAATAACTGACATTTTGGACATGAACACATTCTCTAAAACAACTTTGGCCCACAATTTTTTGTTATAATATATTTACAACACATACCAACAGTATATGGCTATGAAACTACTCTTCAATGCATATGTACTCCTGTCGTTTTCCAATATCCAAACTTAATTCATAAAATAAATTTGTAATCAAAGTTTGAAACAATTAACTCCAAAAACCTCAGGACACCACTTAGTCGTGACCGGAGGAAGTAATATAACATATACTTCTTCATATAATTCATGATACTCTAATGCTGATCTTAATTGTTTTGATGTCGTCCAGAGAGCTGCTGATCAAAGCTCATCAAGAGTGCTGGAATTGGAGCACAAGTTGGGCTGTTCTTGAGGTACATTCCTTTGCACCTTGTGTTTTGCACATTAGGCTATGAGCAGGTTTGTTTATCCTGGTTACTGTGGATGTTCTGGTTATCTTAGGTTGAATGTGCTTCATTGCAACAAGAACTACAGGAGATGGAAGCTCGTAATCGCCGCGTACAGAAAAAACCTTCCGAAGAAGCTAATCAAGTTCTTCAGGTGAAAATTAGAAGATCCTTTTGTCTTTGAGGACTCAACTTTGAGTTGTACTTAATGCCTTTGATGTGGAATGTGCTTGTTGCACAAGGTGTATTACTGATCAGGGTTGTCATACTGACATAAGGTTATTCACTTATTTGTTGTGGGAACAGATGCAGGCATGGCAGGAAGAAGTTGAGCGTGCACGCCAAAGCCAACGAGAGGCAGAGGCAAAGATATCATCCTTGGAGGTGACATTAATTCATCACTCAACCAAAGATTCAGCATTTTCTTCAAATTGTGCTGTACTGCTGGATGTGCTTGGCTTGTTTTTCAATTTGTAGCTGAGACTATCAAAGTTTATTTTCATGATCAGCTTTGTTAAGGGTATTGTTTTGTAATTACGCATTGCATGTTACTGCACCCTTGTTTTCATTGGTGCAGGCAGAGTTGCAGAAAATGAGAGTTGAAATGGCTGGAATGAGAAGAGATGCAGAGCATTATTCTAGACAGGTGAAATATTTGTTACTATGTTGTTATGTTACTTTTCTTGACCATAACCAAGTCTTATAGATTTAGGATATTAAAATTCCTGCGGAGCACTTATTTTTGTGAATGTTTCTTTTTTTATCAGGAGCATGTTGAACTTGAGAAGAGATACCGTGAGCTAACTGACTTACTGGTATGCAATGAACCTGTCCGTTTTCTGTGTCCTTGGCACTCTGGCATTGAGAGCTAATTTGATTCTGTATGGATCCTTCTTCCAGTACCACAAGCAAACACAATTGGAATCCATGGCCAGCGAAAAGGCTGCGTTAGAGTTCCAACTGGAGAAATCATTGAAACAATTTCATGAAGTGCAGGTTGTTAATTCTCTTCATTGTCGCTGTTTGTCCTAACAAGTTTACTGCAGATGTCCTTATATTGCTGCCTTGTTACCAATGTCCTCGATTTGATAGATCGAGGCAGAAAGGAGTAAAGCTACTCGCAGATCAGCATCGTCGTGGGAAGAAGATGCTGATATCAAGGCATTAGAGTAAGTTGACTGTTTGATGCCTGAAAAATTGTGTTTCCCATCATTCTTGGATTTCATGATAATTGATGTTGTCCAGTCTTAAATGTATCCATCTATTTGCAAACTCAAGTACATTCTTAGACAATTAAGTATGCATATTGTAGGCCTCTTCCTCTACATCATCGACACATGGCAACAGCAAATCAGCAGGTAGATATGACCAGTGCTAGTCTGAAGATTTGCAGCCTTTTAAAAATAACGGAAACGAATCGTCAAGATGAACATCATTTTTTTACACATCTTTGTTCCAGTTACAAAAGGCTGCGAAGCTTTTAGACACAGGAGCTGTGCGCGCAACAAGATTTTTGTGGCGACATCCGTTGCACGAGTCAGCCTGCTGTTCTATTTGGCACGGACCACATAACTTCAGCTTCCTCTATGTTTGCACTTCTCTTTTTTTTAGACTTCTTTCTGACTATAAATCTGCTTTCGCCACACCAGGTGTTCGTGCATTTGTTCTTGATGCACTTGTTAACCGCCTTCAGGTACTCAACCATGCTATCATATGCTCATGCTAGGTGGGCTAGATTCATGTGCCTATGAACCTTCAACTGAATTTTGTTGTTCGAATGCTACAGGACTTCGCGTCCAGAGAAGGAACATCAGCCATGGGGGATCTGGCCAGCGCGAACCTGCCATAGCCCATAGTCGCTGTGCCCTTCTTGTTGATTCAGGCATTCCCCACTGATTCTTGGTCCACATGCCTTCAAAGTTTCATCCTCCTGTTTATTTTTTTTCCGTCTTCCCCATTTTGTAAAGTAGTAGTGTTCGTTGTTTGGCTATGCGTGTATAATCCATTCTTTTACATTGACTGATGAGTCAGATTGAGTATGTACCAAGTACCTTGACATGATATACCACACACACAAGCCAATTGAGCCAGTTCTTGTACCCTCGAGTCTCAAGCAAACTGTCGGGCATTTGAAATCTAGAGGGGTCCTTCTTTCATTCCTACAAATTATCCCTGTTTTGACCACACAAAATTTGCATGAGATCTCACGGTCCCTGTTGGAAGACCTGTCTTCGGAACTTGACTTCTTGGTAAGTCACACAGTGCTCCAATCACGAACAGTACATGCATGCAGGCAGGCCGTTTCCACTGCCCTCTTCATCTGTCCGCACCGCACTATCGTCGTCGTGCTGGTGGCGGGCGAACGCGCGAATTAGGGGGGCGGAGCGGAGCCAAAGAGAAAAATTTAAATTTTGCCGAGGCGGAAACGATACGCGGTTCCCTGCCGTTGCGTCAGAGTCAGACGACCCGTCAGCGTCACTGCGTCAGTAGTCCAAAATTTCGGAGCTCCAGATGATCCAGGCGTATAGTATAGGAGAAGGAAAGGAAAAGGAGAAGTCTGATGGGCACATCAGAGTGGCAGAGGTACTTAACACTGTCATGAGACAAAAGATCTTCTAAAGAGATTCGATTTGGAACTCTTATATGTCCAAGGTCAATATGGAAATTCTTTCAGAGGTTTCCCTTACTTTGTCCGTGTCAACAAACAATTCGAAATACCTCGACTTTTTCAGAACAGGTCCGAGTCAAATAGCAATGATTCGAAGCACTTCTTTTTCCATTACACTATTTCGAAAACCTAAGGACTCGATCGTATGGATATGGAAAATACAGGATTTCCGGTCCTAGCGGGAAAAGGAGGGAAACAGATACTCAATTTAAAGTGAGTAAACAGAATTCCATACTCGATCGCATAGATCCCTATAGACTGTCCACAGCGGTTTCCCTAAATTTATTTTCCTATATCACTTTTTTTTACGTCACATAATTAACATTTTATCTCATACTTTTTCATCTTCCGCAGCGGTTCCTCCTATATTCTCCTCTATACCCACTACAACTATAAAATAATTATTATCCAACCATATTCATCATTTATTACCATTTCTTCTTCACCTATTAAAAAACAACCGTACAAATAAACAGTTGCAAGGGGGTGCAGCCAGCGTGTTCCTGTTCACATCTGCCGCGTGGGGGGCGTTGTTGCAGCCGTGGGGTCCTCCTGTAGCCGCCAGATCGAGGGGAGGGGCGGCCTGGCGAACACGGCTGCGGACAACCTAATTTCTCAACAATTCCTGCTTTATTGATTTTGGACCCCAAAAATAACAGGTATTAATTCCTCCAAGTTTCCTGCTTCATTAATTTTGGACCAAAAAAGTTCAGACCTAGTGTTGCTTATTTGAGCTTTGCATGCTTATCTTGGCCAAAATGGTCATCTACCATTTTAAACTTTGCAAAAATTATCCAACCAAATCATCTCCACACTCATAACTTTTCCTAGATCCATCAAACGAATTGCAACAACACATAACACACCTTTAAAATCAATGGTTCAGATTGCTAGATAACCATATCATCTTTTACCCACTCAAATTCATTGATCAATGTTATTTGGATCAGCTTCCCCCCTTATCCTTACTCGCCTCCACCCTCTCTATGCCTCCTCCTATGACCCACCGTCCCCTGCTCTTCACTCGCGTCACCGTTGTCGGTCCCTCCATCGCACTTTCGTCATCGGTCCCTCCTCAGGATCGTGCATTAGCACAAGTGTTAGACTAGTTGTTATGAAGTAGTATTATGTCGTAAAGTGTGATTGCATGTTTTTGGATCTATGTTCGAAAATTGAAATATTCTATGCACATCATTCCATGTCGATCTCGCCTTTCATTGTTTTTATGCATGACATGCTTGTATACTTTTTTTAATGTTACTTGTATGGAAACATTTTTTGCGCACTAAATAGCTTTTGTGTCTCTTGTGGTTTATGATAGTGACTTGATGATGGGTTCACATCAGCACTACAGCAGGACATAGTATTCAATGTAGTATTGTCGTCGTCTAAGCTTTATCTCCAGCTACCACCAAGACATATTTAAGGATCTTGGTATGAGAAGCTACCACATTATCTATCATGCTAGGACCATCGCTTCTAGGACCATTATTGATAATCCTCTCCTAGTCTTGGCTATAGAAAGGGTTTAACAATGATTAACTTTGTAACGAGGCACCCCAAAGAAATGACAACTCAAGGTGGAGTAATGTATGTCTCTGAGGTGCCTTGTGTCCTAGGGTACTAATCAACGATCAAGGCTCCCAAGGCCCTTCGTGTCCTAGAGCGTTCATGAGAGTAAGTCCTTGGGTCCCTCATGCCCCGAGACGCTCATAAGTCCAAGTCCTCAGCCCCTTCATGCCTCAAGGCATTATGAAGGTTATGAGTACTTGGGAAGTTCGTCCCCTAAGCACTAGCAACACTTAGATGCATGGGGACCTGTACTAGCCTCTGGTTCCTAAAAGTTGTCTGTTTCTCATCACAAAAGGTGGTCTACCTAAAATCCCTTAGGGCCCAAAGGCAAAAGCCTCATGGGAATAAGGTATTCAACATGGCTAGGTGTAATATGTCATAAGACAGAAGCATGTGACTGGACTCACCGAAGACAATACGACCCTAAAAGAGGAATTCCACATCTAAAAGCTAATGCCAATTCCATATTATTGCTTAATGGACAAGTCTCATGTACAAACCATTAAATATGTGATGTGTGATATTATAGACCTAACTGGTGTGTAGCTGCCATGTCTTGGGTGCAAGGTACTCGAGATCACTACATGGTATGTGCATCGATCTTATAGCCATACATGTGCACTCAAAGTGCACCATAATTCATTATCAAGTGTAAAAGGCTACACTGGCTATCAACTACATCATATTGAACAACATAGGCCTGACACCTGTCACACCCGGTTTTAGAAGACAAACTGAATGCGAACCATGTACGTGTCAGGATCAGCAGTTCACATACACAGCAGTTACATAACTGGACATCATCACACAGTGCTCAAATAATAGTATAAAAGAAGGAAATAGTCGATTACATCATGATGTCCGAGACATCCACATAGTCTTTAAAATTATCAAAGTGCAGAAAAGAAAACATAGATACACACGGGCTACATAGGCAGCCGACTGGGGGTTTGCCGCTAACCTATGCCTAGAACTCGTTGTACTCTTGGAACTCCTGGAAGTCCTCCTCCATGGCTTCATCTTCACCTGAGCAGTGGTTGCAACATGGACAACCTGGGGGGGTTTGGTGTGTAAAGCAAGGGTGAGTACATATCAACATACTCAGCAATAGTCCCGTTTGGCTATAGTGGACTAGCTTTATGTGGAGCTTAGTCAAGCGGTTGCTTTTAGTTGGTCAGGTTATTATTACTAGTAGAAAGCCAGGTTTTAGCATTAACCCAAGTTATTAACCCAATGTACCCTTTCCAAACGGAAAGAATACCACTTACCATTACCATAGTCATAACCAAAAACCATCATCCTCATCACCACCTATAAACCAAACATCTCTGATCAAAAGTATCTCTAATCAATGGAGCTCCCTTGGCCGCTCATAATCGCGAGCATGATGATATATCAGTTTCATAACACTCTGCAGAGGTTGAGCACTTTACCCACAAACCGTGATTCCCTCTTGCTCGGGCCGATCAAACCCTTTAAACACTACTAAGGTGAATAGGCAGGTTTTACTACGTAGCCTTTACAAAGATTCCCTAAGGCTATAGCCGCCCGTTAGGTTTCCTAAATGTACTGCACTCCTCCCCAAGGGGCAAACCACCCTTGGCAGAGCGAGCCGCATACACCGAGCCCCATTGACAGCACGACGGTGAAGCAAACTACACCCCAGTTCCTCTAATTATTCAGCTAAGGGCGTCCCATTCCACCCTCATGGTTGCACTGTTTTCCCAGGCGGTCATCCAACGAACTAGTCCTTACGGAGAGGCACTCGAGAAATAGCTCGAGTCCCCTAAATGTCATAGTATCATCATCATAATCAAAAGGGAAAAACAACGTATATAGATAATCTCATCATGTTCATTGATTAATGTGAAGCACTAGCATGAAGCTAAACCAAAATAACCCAACCAAAATAGGTAAACAAGGACAGGATAAACCAAAAGCTAGTCAATCCTTAGGTATAAATTGTGTAAATGCAGGGAGTGAATTATAAGATGGATAGGACATAGATGGGTCAAGGGACACTTGCCTTCACCAACCGACTGCTGCTCAGGGTCTTCACCTGCAACTCCTTCAGACTCACCAACTGACCGTTATCTATACGAGTTTCAAACATACATTTCACAAATTTAATACAAAAGAACAGTACACCAAACAATAGAATGTAATAAATAAACAAACGTTCGACGCAGGGCTCACACCTACGACTAAGCAAGAAAGGGAAAGTAACGGTCGAGGCTACGACCAACGAGCGACGTCACACGATTATAAATTAAAATATTCGTCTAAACAGAACGGTATTAATTTAGCCATCGTGTTTAGCATAGGGTAAAGTCATGTTCCATGTTTAATATTATGAATAGATAAAGGTAAATTAAAAGGATTGTCGCGCGGCGAAACGCGCGACACAACATTACATTGAATTAAGAAATGAACAACTCATCGCACGATGGAGCGTGCAACGAGACATTCGCATTAATTTTAAAAATAACGCCAAGCATCGCGCGATGGAACGCACGACGACATACGTCATCTAAGCTAAATAAGAACGAAACATCGCACGACGGAGCACGCAACACCACACATTACATAATCTAAAATTAATACGAATCATCGCACGACGAAGCGCGCGACGCAACACGTTAATGGAATCTGAAATCAAACTAATTCGCCGCGCGACGAAGCGCGCGATGCAGCATGTTCATTAAACTAAACTTAAAAACTAATTAAACTAAAAATTCGATCGCCGCGCGCGCTAGGGCTGCACGCGGAGAACGCGCTAGGCAAGCCGCGATGGGCCACGCGCCGGACAGGGGCCATGCCTTGGGACGTGCCGGGGACCACGCTGGGGGCAGGGGTCACGTGTCGAGGGTTGAGGCCGCGCACCGGGGCCATGGGGCCACGGCAGGGGAGCCTAGGAGCCGCGCCCGAGGGGCCGAAGGCCGAGACGGGCGCGCCGTCGCGCGAGGGGCCATGTGGGGCCACGCCGCCGCGTGAGGGGGTCAGGCGAGGCCGTGCGCCGCGCGAGGGGAGGGGGCCGAGATGGGCCGCGCCGCCGCGCAAGGGGAGGGGGCCACGCGCCGCATGAGGGGGCTGGGTGAGGCCACGTCACCATGTGAGGGGGCTGGGGAAGGGGGCGCGCCGTGCCAGGGGACGGGGGAGGGGCGCGCCGCCATGCCACGGGGCCGGGGGGGGCTGCGCTGTCGGTGTTTTGGGTCCGACCGCACACTCGGGGTTGCCCCTCGAGGTGTCTTAGGAGTAGGGTGGTGTCGCCGATGTAGCAAAATGGTTCGTGCCGGATGCACGAGAGACAAGAGACAATGTTTACAGGTTCGGGCCGCTTTGAGATGCGCAACACACCTACGTCCTGGCGAAGATGCTTTGTGTAATGTGTTACAAGGTGATTCTCTAGAGCGAGGATGTGGAAAGTGTAGGTAGATGGCTGGATAGTGTGTTTGATCGTTCTGAAGGGGTGCCCCCTGGGCCTTATATATTCGGCCGTGGGGCGATACATTTGGATATGATAACAACATGCGCCTAAAAGATAGTGAACTGTTTGAATCTATCTCCCTATGATTCAGCCGACCTATCCTCGCCTGGTTCTACTGCATGGTGCTCCAGCGCGGGGAAGTCGGATCTTCTGTTGTGATTTCTCGCTCAACGCTGTGGGGCCTATCTGGACTTGCGTCGATCCGGCTTTACATCGGTTTGCTTTACTGATTGTCCTCCCCTCCAGGCCCATGAAGAAATGACCTTACGATTTATTGGGCCCTTGGGTCTTCGTGAGGTCTTTTACTCTGCTAGTGGACCCGGGGGATATCTGTCCCCCACATGCGCGCCGTGCCAGGGAGCGAGCTTAGGGGCGCGCGTGCAAGGGGGACGGGTGGGGTCGCGCGTAGGGGAGAAGAAGGGGAGGGAAGGGGAAGAGAGAGAGGGAGAGGGG